>LGRX02015922.1:0-24362 GCA_001247695.2 Cymbomonas tetramitiformis | reverse complement strand
CTTCTAAACAACGCGCCCCTGCCGGGGTTGTTTTTGTGAAGTGAGTTTGTTGAGAAGAAAGCGATTTAAAAATCATTGGGGGAGGCTAGGGGGCCTAAGACTGTTCGAGACTCTAATGTTTGCTGGGAATCTAAATTGTCCTCTGTCCTTGGCCATCGCTAGTACTTGAAATTTGTCGGCTACTCCAGTGGCCATTAGTGCCCGGGAGTGGTTCGCGCCTCGCCTCTCCCATCTCCCTCCTTCTAAACAACGCGCCACCGGGCGGTTGAGCTCTTTGAAATTTGTGTTTGTTTGGGGAGCGATTTAGCATCATTTTGGGGGGAGGCTGGGGCCCTAAGCTGTTCAGATTCTAATGTTTGCTCGGAATCTAAATTGTCATGTCACTGACCATCGCTAGGGTGCTTTGGCTGAAATCGGCACCTCCCATTGGCCATCCGTGCCCGGGGGTCGTTCGCGCCTCGCCTCTCTCATCTCCCTCCTTCTAAACAACGCGCCCTCCGGGCGGTTTAGAACTCTTTGGGGGGCTGGGGAGCTGTTTGGGGCGATTTCGCATCATTTTGGGGGGGAGCTGGGGGCCTAAGCTGTTCAGATTCTAATGTTTGCTCGGAATCTAAATTGTCATGTCACTGGCCATCGCTAGGGTGCTTGGGCCAAAATCAAGGTAGCGTTTGCGCGAAGGCCATTTCTGCAAAAACCTTTCAGATTCTAGATCGTGAGTTATGAGCGATTTAAGTATGTGCTTAAGTATGGTTAAGTATGGGAGAAAATCTTGCGTTAGCGACCATAACTTTTCCATCACATGGCCAATTAAAATTTTGAAGTGCCCAATATGTTTAAAGTGGTCAGGGCGACCTATTCACCAAATAAAATATTTTTGAAAGGTTTTTGCAAAAATGGCCATCGCGCAATGCTTCGTCGTGCGTATGCCGCGCGCGTGATCGGAGTTATGCTCCCGCCCTTTGGGTTGTTCTCACGCGTGGCATATCATGTCGTCTATGTACCCTTGCTTTGTCGTGCGTATGCCGCGCGCGTGATCGGAGTTATGCTCCCGCCCTTTGGGTTGTTCTCGCGCGTGGCATATCATATAGATCTATGTACCCTTGCTTTGTCGTGCTGATTTGGCGCCGCGATCGGAGTTATGCTCCCGCCCTTTAGGTTGTTCTCGCGCGCGCGTGGCATATCATGTCGTCTATGTACCCTTGCTTTTGTCATGCGTATTTGAGTGCGCGTGATCGGAGTTATGCTCCCGCCCTTTGGGTTGTTCTCGCGTGGCATATCATGTCGTCTATGTACCCTTGCTTCGTTGTGCGTATTTGGCGCGCGTGATCGGAGTTATGCCCCCGCCCTTTGGGTTGTTCTCGCGCGTGGCATACCAAGCATGCATGATATGTTGGTACGTATGCACGCTGGTCGCACCCATTTCCAGTGCTGTCACGGTGCATGCGTACCTAGCCTGCACCCGTGATGCAGTGCACGCGCGGTACATATGTCCCCGGCATTTCCGCAGTGCTTAGGCGCCATGTGTTGTTTGCAGAAAGCGCACCTTCAGGTCAAAGGTATGGAATACCGCCAAGTACAAGGTGCGCATCGACCAAGACCCCACCCCATGGTTGGGAAGACAATACACAGAGTATGAGCGCGCTCTACTCGAAGGTTGCCCTCCTCGATGCCGCAAGTTCAATCGAGTGCAAGTGGAAAGTTCCGGACCGCATCCATGGACAAAAAGTTCAAGACAATGCAATGTTACTTCCGATCTTTTTACGTCGAGAGGGTGAGGACGAAAGGTCGCGAGCAAACAAAGGAACAAACATACCGGTGAGTACACATGTACCACCAGTACCCGTACACCCTCGGTACATGCACACCTAAAATGGGAACGTGTGGGCGCATGTGTACCCGCCATGGCTTCATGATGGGTACGTGTTAGGTACGTGTGTATCAGTGTGCAGTAGTGTGCGGGCCGAACATGCACGAGCCGAGCGGTGCGAGACTGATTTAATATCAATGTGATGGTACATACGTGCTTGATGTCGGGAGGGGAGGGGTGCTTAACGGCATCATCCACTCAAGCGTCCATCCCCGAAGCCCTACGTGCCAGGTGCGAATGGGAGGGAAATCCCACCGTGGGTCGACTCGGAAGGGCCTAATGGGTCGGTATCATATCATTTTTTGGGGTTTTTAGGAGGCTCACCAAATCAAACTTGTTGTGGGATATATCCTGCCTCATCCTTCGGGTGCGCTACCATGGTCGCAAAAGCGCAAACACGACATTTTCGAGCAATTCGCCTTTACCATGTGAAGCACAGTGTTAAAAGTGAACAGTTCGATTTACTGTGATGTGACGGTCAAATGACACTCCCCAAACTTGTATGAAATTTCCTTCTGGTATATGGAATGAAACGCCATCGGTGAGCTCAACGGGACTGATCATTATGAAAGTTGCTAATGTTGGTTTGCTGGGTAGCAACGACAGGAAGCTCTATTTTGCACGGGCATAACAGCCTTATAATATTTCTGCATAAATGCATTTGGGACAGCCCTGACCGATGAGCACAAACCCCTCTCCATATATTTCCTCCATTTTGGAAGGTGTTTGTTCGGATTTTCTATTTGGGGTTGTAGCGATCCGTTATCACCGGTGTGACTGACATAAAGCCATCACCGGGTTTTATTGGGTAACTCAAAACATGCATTTAGGCTACCTTGTGTTGACATATCCATGCCATTAATGTTAAATCAATTTGGAATTAAATTTCTATGCTGCGGAGTTAAAGATGCAAGATATGTACCTTTGTTGAAGGTTGCTAACCATGTGCTCAACAAATTCAGTTTAGGAGTTACAAACTGCGATGCCGTCGCAATCCATCAGTATTCTTGGGTCCTATGATTTGTGGCAGGGCACAGGAATGAAAAGAATGGAATAATAAATGAAATAGTAAATGAAATAGCAAATGAAAGGAATGAAAGGAATGAAAAATGAAAGGACATTGCTGCTGAAATCTGTATAGGCAGCCCTGACCGGGAGTCCCGGTGCAGGCCCCTATGACAGATTCCTAGGTAGCCAACACTGGACCGTGACTGATCCGTAAGCCTGTGCTGTGACACACCGAGTGTCACAGGTAGCTAGACTCGAGACCGTTCCGACTCCGTGGCCGTTCCGGGTATATCTAGCTTAGGGTTTATTTCTTATACGAGTTTATCTATATTGGTTCACTGACTGTCTGATATCTTGAACCGGGATATTCCAGTAGGTCGTGGACCCATTCCACGCTATATTCCACAGCTAATTTGGCCATGATTGGCTAAAATAGCCGCTTTGAGAGGTGGTGCGCAACGGCGCGTTTGGGTACGAGTGGGAAGTTTGAGATGAGCGGTTTGTAAGTGCGTCTTTGAGCCGCCGCTATGGGGATTCGACCTGGACCGGGCTTCGTTGGCGCAATGTCCTTTTACGGTATAGTTCTTGCCTTGGCCCGGCATGCTACCGCTTCTTGGGCTGGTGTCTGCAGCACCTTCGACCTCGACGACGTCTTCCAGTGCCCCTCGCTCGCATGGCTCTACCGCTCCTTACGTAACTGTGGCGTCGCATTTTCCCCACGCCATTACCCTTACGCGCCCCAGCGTACCACCTCCCATCAAGCTTTCAGAGATATGGTTGTTCACACACGTGCGAAGAGGTCCCTCACGAGGGACTCCGACATTGACGCCTCGTTGAGGCTGACGGACGCGGTTCGCAACACGCCGACGGCTAGATCACCGGCTGTTACGAACCCCGACCCTACTTCCAACACCGACGCCGACGTTGCGACGAGGAAGTACCCGCAGGAGCTGTCCAAGCTTGTGGACGAGGTCTACAAGGGGCGGCTCCATCGGACATGGGCCAAGGGTATCCGCGAGGATATCCTTGGCGACAAGAAGCATTATTTCAGCGGCACGACTGACGCGGGTCTCCTCTCCGACGTGGTGGTCCAGCTACGTACGGAGTTTGAGTCCGCTGGGCTGGACCTCGTCTCGTTCGACCTTGACAACCCCCAGGCTCTGGTGGTGAGCAAGGTGAACGCCTTGCTGTACGACGTGCTTGGGCTTATCATCGAGAAGCACAGCAACGCCCACGTCTGGCTTACGGGTACGGACGCGTCTGCCGACCGAGATGGACGGCGTGCGCTGGTGGACATCGTGAAGCGCAGCGTACCGGTGGCGTTGCGGGAGTCCTTCCAGCAGGAGCATGCCGCGCTTGCTTATCCCGCGAACGTTGACCCGCAGCCGATTTTGGCTCGGGAACAACGTTTGGTGCGGGATAACAAGGCGGCCGACTGGACACCCACCGAAGCCACCAGGAAGCTCAGCCTGTACAGCAGGCTTGACCCGGTGTTCTACGCCGCGGTCAAGGTGCGTTACCCCATGGTGGCCGACCTCGCGTCGGTTTCCCTTGTGGCCTTGCGCTCTTTGGTCGTCGAGATTTACCAGGCATGGGCGCAGACGGACGTCGGGAAGGCCTTTCTGGCCAAGCCCGCAGGTGGTGACACGTCGGCCCTGCTCACCAGCAGCGAGCACCAGGCGCTGCTGGACAAGATCAACGAGCTGACCGCGCTGGTTCAGCAGAAGTACGAGGCGGCTCCGCCGGTGGTGCAGCGGCAGCAGGACCCGCCGCAGCGGCAGCACGGACAGCGCCGGCAGCAGCAGCAGCGCGGGCAGTCGCAGCGGGGCTTCCGCATGGGGGTCCAATCCCCACCGGCGGTGGGCTACGATCGTGACGAGCAGCGGGCTAAGCCGCTGTGTACCCGCTGCAAAAAGACTGGTAAGGATCTTTACCACTTCTACCGCGACTGCCCTCTTGGCGGTCGCCAACATTCCCCTACTTCCGCCGCGGCTTTCTGCGTACCCATCGACGAGGAGGATGCAGAGGGAGTCCATGCGCTAGCCATGTGTGCTCTCTTCCAGGAGGCGGCGGATGATGGTGCTGAGGCTTTTGCCCGCGCGGCGACGGCGTACGGTCCGCCAGCGGTGCTGTGCGGAGGTGTTGTGGGGGGCGTCGACGTGTCGGCCTACGGCTTCTCCGTTAGCGCGGTGACGCCGGTGGCGGAGACGTCCGGTGACGACATCCTGCAGCGGCTGGACGACCTCGCGGCGGAGGTCAACGCGGCGGTGGAGCCTAAGGTACATTACACTCACGCCTCTTTCCCGCCACCTGGGGGCATTGCGACGCAGGCTTCGGCTCTGGTGTGTGACGCTGCAGGCGCAGGTATCACACCGGAGGAGCAGGTTCCGGCAGGTGGTGCGGCGGCATCGGCATCCGCCGTGCCGGCCCCTGCTATGCCTGTCTTGGAGAATGAGACAGAGCTCCCGGAGCTCTACGGCTACGGCCCGCCCGTGTCCCTTCAATCGACGCGGGTAACCACCACGGAGAAGTCGGGCGGTGAATTCGCGGGGGTTGTGGAGACTATCAACCACGCCGCGGTTGCGCCGGTTGACTTGACCGGCTACGACACCGACGACTACGAGGATTTTGCAGACGGCAGCTTCGCCGTCAAGCCGCGGGCTCCGGCCATCTCGGCCGATCATGCGTCAGAGCCCGCAGCCCACGTGCCTGAGTCTGGTGGTGCTTCCCGCACCTACGGATGTGGCAAGCGGCCATGGGGCTTCCCCGCACACGCGGGCCCGTGGGGGTTTCCTTACTTTATCTCCCTCATTCTTTTCATCTCGATCATGGGTGTGGGGGCTGCCGCCTACACGGCGGCCAATGACATCGGCTCTGTGCAGGTATCGGGTCGGGCTGCACCGCAGCCTATGCTGTGCAGAGGGGATTTGTGCATCTACACTGGTATATCCGAGCCGGACCCCGTCACTCTGGATGCGGTACTGCACTCCCTGGGTGCTGCGACGGTGGTTCACCGGCCGCCTGACCCACTAGAGAGCAGTGCTGCAAGCTACTACCGTGGACATTGTGGTGACGGTGCCCCTCTGAACTTTGACCCCGAGTAGTTTCCCTTCTGGATCTGGCAGTACACCACTCTGGTGGTGTGCTGAGATGTACTTTGACCTCAACGTGGTCTTCAATTTGGTTTATGCTTTGCTTTGACATCTACGATCTTCAATCTGGTTTGCTTACACAGTGCCTTTCAGTTGTTTAGCGGGAGCTCCTTACCCGTAGGTTTCTGCACTTGTGCTAGCTAGAGGGTTTCAATTTGTGTATCAGAATAGCACAGTTGGATTAGCAGTTAGGTTTGTCACCCTAGCTCCTACCCTAACTTATCTTAACTTCTCTGACTTACCTGTCAGTCACCACCCACAGTGCTGGGGTGGTGTGCTGAAATCTGTATAGGCAGCCCTGACCGGGAGTCCCGGTGCAGGCCCCTATGACAGATTCCTAGGTAGCCAACACTGGACCGTGACTGATCCGTAAGCCTGTGCTGTGACACACTGAGTGTCACAGGTAGCTAGACTCGAGACCGTTCCGACTCCGTGACCGTTCCGGGTATATCTAGCTTAGGGTTTATTTCTTATACGAGTTTATCTATATTGGTTCACTGACTGTCTGATATCTTGAACCGGGATATTCCAGTAACTGCGATCTCCAATGATCCAGGACAGATAATGAGTTTGAAGGAACTCTGCTCACTCCAAGTCACCAAGGCAAGGCACTTGAGCGCTGTACTTCTTGAGGGTATTCGTGGGATGAAGCATCTCGAATTCCTCAGAAACATCCTTTCCAGCATTCTTGAGAAGGATCTTCTTGCCCCCCTGGCACTCCAAGTCAACACTGTCAACATCCAACGCATTGTTATTGGCAATGAAATATGAGATTAGACAATGACCTTCTACCCACCACACAACCCATGCATGCTATCAGACATTGTTCCGAGAATTCTCTCACATAACCATCCAGTTTTGGATCGCTCCCCGACCACATGCCGCTTGTTCCGTGAACATTCCGACGCGCCCAAGTAGCTTGGAAGCAATGATGCACAACAAGGCACGCAGTGTTTCATTTGCACGACAGGGTCTGCATGTCCACTGCTATCGCCATGGTGAGGCCGCTATCACTATGGATGCATGCTTGCAAACTTACCGGATGATCAGATATGAAGGCAGTTGCATCATACACCTTGCCATCGATGGTGAACCAGCAGCTCTCTTCGGTGTTATGCTTCGCCACCTCTTCAGCATTGAGCTTCTGCAAGGCCTCACACAAAGGGCGGAGGGGGGAGGGCGGCGCAAATTTGCAGCTCTTCAGGAATTCGAGTTGCCCACTTCCGAGGGCCCCAAGGGAGGCAAGGCAGCTTGCAAAGTGGGTCTACTTGAACCCATGCCGCAGACATGCTGCTGGGCACATATTGTATTCGAAACCGGTATATGACACACGGCAACTGGCTCGTCCGGTATTGCAGGCTCTCATGAAGTGGGCAGCCCGCTCAGAAAGCTGTGGAAGTTACAGTTGACCTTTCCATCAGCATTATAGATCCACCCACCTATAAATTGACCAAATTCAATCGAGCCTATCCCACTCTCCCTTTGCTATCATGCGGTTCGCTTCAGAGCCGGGTGAGAAAGTGAAGGTCTGCGCAACAATGCATTCACAGTTTACAAGTTCGGAGACACACAATCATCCAAAATATTCTAACCTAGATATCCATAACTATACTAGGCTAGTCGATCTAAAGATCTCCACTAGGTCGTGACACCCGACCGATTCCCTTCGATCTTCACTCACGTGCGGCGCGGCGGCGACTGTGACGGTTCGTTTTCAAAATTTGCGATTTTCGAACGCTATCGATCTACATCCCATCAGAATTATTCTGAACATCGCGTCTTGCCATGCCATCAACCATGCCATAACGTCGGGGTGGCGTCGCGGCACATGTGCGCGAATGTAGTGGCAATGTCATCGTTATCGTTTGGCCGTCGTCAGATCGAAAATTTATCGGTGTCGCCCGTTGGGATTCGGTTTTTGATTAGTTAAGTAAGTAATTTGCCCTGGTCCGTCCTTTATAAAGAGCAGGGGTTCCCAACTTCCAACAGCAAAGCATGGCTTTGCACACGACACAGGTCCGGCAGTGTGTATCCTGCACAGCTCGGGGCCCCAAGAGCGCCACGGGATGCCACAGCCCGCTATAACTGGTATAACTAGTATAACTAGGGTGTTTCACCATGCACATCATGCCCAGCTATTGACCAAAGCTATATTTGCGCAAATATAACGTGAGCTTCCTTAGGCGCGACATGGTGGGATGGCGGCCTTGCCTGCGGATCGGAATGGGCGAGAATATGTGTCTGATATGGCGGCGTTGCCTGCTGATCAGAATGACAAGCCATGGAAGGGTCTATGTGTTTTATATGGCGGCGTTGCCTGCTGATCAGAATGCCAAGCCATGGAAGGGTCTATGTGTTTTATGGCGGCGTTGCCTCTGATCAGAATGACAAGCCAAAGAAAGGGTCTATGTGTTTACCATGGCACGTTGCCCTCGCTGATCAGAATGACAAGCCATGAAAGGGCGACATGGCGGCGTTGCTCCGCGATCGAATGACGAGCCATGCAAGTGGCTCATGTGTTTAATATATGGCGTACGTTGCCTGCTGATCGGAATGGCAGGCCGTGGAAGGGTCTATTTGTTTTATATGGCGGCGTTGCTTGCTGATCAGAATGGCAGTCGTGTGTGCGTCTATGTGTTTGATATGGCGGCGCTGCTCCGCCGATCGGAATGACAGGCCATGGAAGGGTCTATGTGTTTTGGTATGGCGGCGTTGCCTGGCCGATCAAAATGACAAGCCATGGAAGGGTCTATGCTTTATATGGCGGCGCGGCCTGCTGATCAGAATGACAAGCCATGGAAGGGTTCATGTGTTTAATATGGCGGCGCTGCTCCTCGCTGATCAATGATAAGCCATGGAAGGGTCTATGTGTTTAATATGGCGGCGCGGCTCACGATCGGAATGACAAGCCATGAAAGGGTCTATGTGTTTAATATGGCGACGCTAAGCTTGCCGATCGGAATGACAAGCCATGGAAGGGTCTATGTGTTTTATATGGCGTCGCTCTGCTGATCGGAATGGCCGGCCGTGGAAGGGTCTATGTGTTTTATAAGGCGGCGTTGCTCGCCATCAGAATGGCAGGCCGTGGTAAGGTCTATGTGTTTTATATGGCGGCCGCCTCTGCTGTGGATCGGAATGACAGCCATGGAAGGGTCTGCGTGTTTAATATGGCGGCGTTGCCTCGTTGATTGAATGGCAAGCCGTGGTAAGGCTCATGTGTTTGATGGCGGCGGCGTCGCTGCTGATCGAATGGCAAGCCATGGAAGGGTCTTTTGCGTGTTTTATATGGCGGCGTTGCTCGCCGATCGGGAATGGGCGTGCCGTGTGGTAAGGTTCATGTGTTTTATATGGCGGCGTTGCCTGCTGATCGGAATGGCAGGCCGTGGAAGGGTCTATGTGTTTTATATGGCGACGTTGCCTGCTGATCAGAATGACAGGCCATGAAAGGGTCTATGTGTTTTATATGGCGGCGTTGCCTGCTGATCGGAATGTGCCCGGAGGCACAGCGTGAGCCGATATGCCTATGCGTCCGTATGTGTGTCATCGGGAGTAATCTGGGATTGGCACGATGACAGTGAAATTGGGCTTGAAATCACGATGAGAATGAGTACCAGATGTCCGGGGTATGACACTATGACACTATGACAGTATGACACTATAGTAGTATGACAGTACTGTGGGGTGGTCATCGTGGCACTCAGTCAGACCCTCGAAGAATGGTCAGATTCGCATCGGGATCGGAAAGACAATGAAATCGAATATCAGATGTCGGGGCTATGACAGTATGACAGTATGACAGTATGACAGTACAGTAGTATGACAGTACTGTGTGGCAGTCATCGTGTCAGTCTGTCGACATAACATCTGAATCGAGAATGACGAATCGGAATTAGAAATGAGATCGGATCGGGAATTGAACGTTGAGCCGAAGTGTGACATCGGCTGCCGGGTGGTTGACCCTGCAACCTGAGTGACGAGTGAACAAGTAGAGCACTTGAGAAGTGTTTAGCCTTCAGAACTCGGAACCGAATTATCGTTTGTACCTCAATCTGGCCCTGATCCAGTATATTATAAAATCCGAATTGTGTACCTTTGCACGTTCAATCAAAAACATCATTCCGAGCACCTGTCGTACTGCCCACGGGCACATTTGGTATCTTGCGTTACTTTGAACGTCCCCGTTGCGTTCAACCACGGACCCGTTATAACTTGCGGAATACTGCAGCGGAGAGGCTGTACTTTTGGCTACCTTTGCGCAATTTCTACGTCAGAAAAACCATTTTTTTTTGTAGAAGGACTCCTGTAAATACCTCCAAAAGTCATTAAAAAGCAGTATCCGGCTCCCTTAACACTGGGGGCTCAAAACGGCTTTTCGACCCAAGCATGCCTGACAAGATCTTAAAACCAAACTTCGTCTGAGGCCAATTCCTACCGATTTCGAGCAGTAAGGTTAGATACTAGGGTCTATCATGGCCCCATTCCAGGCATGCAACTAGTTACAGACCTCTAAAAGCAGCGAAAACCGCCAAAAACAGCCAAAAACAGCAGTTTTAGCCAGTTTTCAGCCTACCCCAAAACCTTCCCCAGTAGCCCCCACCACCAGAAACCCCTTCCCCAGACCCCATAGAGCAGCCCAGAACCCCCCAATACCGCCCTCACGGCCATCGGTAGTGGGGAAAGCCCCTCTAAATAGCGCTTTCAGCAGTCTCTGGACAACTTTTCTGGCACTTTCTGGTACCCTCCAGCAGCACTCTGACTGGAGTATTTTTGGGACATACGGAGCACGGCCATCTTCTGGAGCCTTACTGAGCTTCTCGGTTGGACCTGACACACTTTCCTTTGCAGTTGCTTGACTCCTGTCCGCGCACCTTAGCACTTGAAAATCGTGTCGCGGAGCCCTGGCGAAATTTTGAATTCGTTGGTGCATGTCAGTTCCCCCACAAGAATACAGGAAAGCGTGGTGGAAGCAGGGGCCTTTGAAGTGGGTATTTCCTCCAGATCCTACCTACCCACCAGCAGGCGCCTTCGACCAGAGCGGGCCTCCTTCCCCCTCTTCTTCTGACGACGAAGTGGAGGACAGCAGCTAAGCCCTGGCTATCCCACCAGCACACTACGACCGCGAGTGGCATCAGCAGGGGAACTACTTCTTCAATTACCCGGCTGACCAAGATCTAGCAATTTATCCCGCGCTTCCTGGTGCATTTCCAATAGCTGTGATCGACGGCGTTCCTCCATCTCCAGATATTAGCCCCCCTCCTTCTCCTCCTCCTTCGCCCCAAGAAAGCGACATCGAAGAGTAAATAAAAGGCGAGCAGACTCTACCCTCTGCTCACCTGTGGCTTTTGCCACACCCAGCTCTCGATTTGATCAGCTCAACAGTTAGCATGTCGCAGCACACTTCAGAGTCGCTTTCCAACATGGGAGTCAGTGCAGAGCCGCTACGCCCCCCATTATTTTCACCCCTCACCTTTCCGTCCCCCACCGCATACGCTTCCACTTTCCCCTTCCCACTCCCGGGCACCACCATGCCCTATACCGCAGTGCCACGCCCATACACTCTACCCGATGGCACCCCTGCACAAGCTGTATGGAATGGCTCCAGCTGGGTACTCCCCCAATCAGCGCCCATTGCTGGGGGAGTGTCCCCGGTGCCATTTACATTGGGGACTCATCACCCCATGGGCTCGTACCCCACGCCGTACCAACAGCAGCTGCAACAACAGCAGCAATGGCTCGCGTACCAGCAACAGTGGCCACAACAGCAACCACCGCTGGAACCAATGCAACAGCAGCAGCAGTTCCAGCAGCAGCAGTTACAGCAGCAGCAGCAGCAGCAGCAGCCACGGCCGCAACAGCTGGTACCTACCACCTCAATGCTGTACGACCCTACGGCGGACCCCTCATTACAGCCGCCCTTCATCAGCATTGGCGCCGCGATTCTTCCAGACCCTCTGCAGGCACCTCCTGATGGCGGATTCCGACAGGGCGCTCCGAGCGGGGCCTCACTCCTGGTGCGTCACCTTCCAGCGGTGACAGCTGACCCAGGGGCCCGCAGGCGTCGACGCTCCCGAAGGGAGTCCTCGGGCCCTGCAACGCACGGCAGGCACATCCCGAGCCTGAGCCGCTCACCAGAGCACTCCGACCCCGATTCCGGTACGGACGCCAGCCGCACCAGTACGGGGTCCAGGGGGAGCCGGAGCACACATGCGCGGGCAGAGCGCAGGCGGAGAGCTGCTCGCAGGTCCGGGTCTGATTCGGACGCAAGCAGCCGAAGTGAACATATCCGCAGAGAGGTACTTGCGGCAGTGCAAGCCCCGGACCTCTCCGCGGTGCTCTCAAGAGGTCTTGCCCCGTCAGGCGCAGCGGTATCTGCAGAAACCCCCCCCCCATCAGGCGACCCCCAGAGCAGTGCACAGGGAACCCTGGCGACGGATCAGCCCCTCGAGGCGGACGCTGCAGACAGCGAGACCCCTCCAGAGTCTCTGACTGTCACTGGAGCGGTTCCTGTTGAACCTCCCACTCAGGCCCCTCTTAACATGATGGTGGCTCGCCGACGACAATCGATGGAGTCAGTGGTGCATGGCGGTGGTGACCCTGATTCAGAGCGCAGAGTCCCCAGCCCCAGGAACTCGCCCCCAGGTCCTCCTGATGATCCACCCCCAGACCCTCCTGGTGATCCCGACCGAGGACCCGGTCCCTCTTACCCCCAGTATCCAGAGGTCCGGGCCCTCTTCATCACCCACGACGGTGGGTCACTGTGGGTACATCAGTCAGCGGGGGTGCGAGGTGCGGCGACTGTCTCTTTACCACGAGACGAACGTCGCAGGGCTGGAGTACAGGGCGACACCATCCTCTTCACAATCATGCATGTGCGGGGAGCTCCGCTGACAGCTTATGCACGCATGGGAGGGCGTCTTCATCACACACCGCTGCTCCTTACCAACCCTCGCGTGGAGACCTGGGTACTCATGGTTGACCGCGAGATCATGGACATGGCCATGGGGGACCCAGCTGCAGCTAATGTACGATCTACGAGTATGGGACAGCCGGTGTGGGAGTGGATTCCTGCCACTGCGCGGGAATCCGAGATGCTGCACTTCGACCAGGACGGGCTCGCCGCGTGGTCTGAAGTCAGCAACTCAGACTGGTACCGAAACATGAGCGTGGTGGCCGCGCAACCACCCACTCCCATGCCCTTCCACACGCCTCTCCCGCTCCCCGCTCCATCATCAACACCTGCACCACCGCCTATTCCTGGGCCACCAGCCTCTGCATTACCGCCTACCTCAACCGCAGTCCCCACAAATCCCACGCCTGCGCTCCCACCTGCGCATGCCCCAGGACCACCACCTTCAGCCCGTTTCCCCCACTCCGCCACTGCGAATCCCATCCTTTCTCCCAGCGCCGCACCCTTTGTACCAGGCATCATCCGACTGCCGCAGGGCACTAATCTGCGAGCATCTTCGGACGAGGTCCGCCTGGAGCACAAAACCAAGGAGATGGTGCTGAAGCTGATCAGGGGTGTGACCAGATTCCCTCGCTCCGCGTCCGACACTAAATCGGCCGACAAGGATGGCCTACTGGCGCAATTGGAGCACTACTCCAACATGGTGCGGAAGATCTTCCAAGAAGCCATTGTGATCGAGGCGCTGACCACTCCCAGCTGTACGCCGTCTGTATCGGAGTACCAGGCGAGCGTGTCGAGCCTCCTCTGGAGCTTCAAGGAGCACACCCTACAAGACCAGCAGAAGAGGTTCTTAGAGCGTGCGGCGGGGACTTTCGGGTCCGACCGGGCCTGGCACCGGCGCTACGTGGAGCTGGACGTGTTCTTCAGCGACCTGGCGGTGTGCTCCCTGACACAGGGCTACCTGGAGAACGCGCACGGCGAGGCCATTGCACTGAAGCAGGCGTCGAGTGAGACCGCGGCGGAGTACTTTTCGCGATTGGAGACCCGCATGGCCTCAGTCAACTTCCTGGCCGGCAGGGTCCCCAACTGCGTGGAGATGTCCAACCTGTCCATGCTCTCCACGTACCGCCGAGGGTTGAAGTACGCACCCAAGGTGATGCGGCGCCTGAGAGCCATCCACCTGGATGTCTCCAAGCCAGAGGAGTGGGAAAGGAAGGCTGCACTGACGATATCCCGGGCACCCACAACGCCCTGTTGAAGATACGGGAGGTCGCTGAGGAGGTGGAGAATGACATCGACACGGAGGCAGCTCAGAGGCGCACTCAAGACCGTCCTCCCCGTACTGTTTCTTTCGCGAACCCATCTCCTCGTACCCCCTTCTTCAGGCGCACCCCCTCCTCGAGCCGCCCAGCACTCGCCATGCTGGAGAATGGGCCCACCACTACCGCTGCCGCGGCAGTTACCCCATTGCCACCACCACCTGGTCTCTCCCGCCCTGACGCTCCGAAGGTCCGCCGGTGCTTCGCCTGCGGCTCCGCGGAGCACATCGTCCGCAACTGCACGGATGAGACCAAGCTCAAGGAGTGGAGGGCCAATGCCCCTGCCCGATTGGCAAATTCTCCTGGGTTCGTGGCCGCCGTCGTCTGGGCCATCGAGCAGCAGGAGGACATCTCCTCGGTGGACGGCGTTCCAGAGGAGTTCTCCGAGGAGGTCTTGGCGCTTGCCACCTGTGAGGACGAGCAGAGCTACCAGACTCTGGCGGCGCTCGCTGGCATCGAACTTGTGGAGGGTGACGGCCTTCCCCCGGTTGAGGACGACGAATGACTGGCCGGCGACCAGTCCCTGACCCTGCCCTTCGAGGAAGTGAGGTCACATCCTGGTGATCAGACCCTCTCCGCCCTGGAGAAGCGGTCAGAACCAGTGGAACCCCGACGCGCACGAGGACGTAGAGATCCTTGGGGCCATCGACCTCATCCCAAGAGCGTGGCCTTCACCTCTGGAACCCGCTTGCGACGCACCTACCGCTCAGCTGGTGCCCCACCGCTACCGAGGGATGACCTAACCAGTCACCCCCTTGCAGAAAGCGCCCCTTTCGACGAGCCGTCCCTACCTCTCGATGATGGCCCTGCTTACACACAGGCAAGGATCGAGGGTCGGAGGGGGCGGCGAGTCCCCCGGCACAGACCCCCCATCATGGGCAGCAACCTTGGAGGGCCCCGCGATCTTCGCCCCCAACCGCGTGCTGTCCTACCACTACCCAATTATCAGTCCAATCTCGCGGACCCGCGAAAGAGGCTAACTGCGTGGCACTGGAAGAGGGAACTGTACTCCCTCCCTCTCGAGGTCGCCATGCAAAAGGTTCGCAGAGCTCTACGTAAATCCCCGGAGGCTGCCAAAGCCCTGGTGGATAAGATGTGGGAGCGCACCCGTAGCCGCATACGCTCTGGGAGTCGATCGCCAAAGGAGCACGTGAACCACGCCAACCAGCTGGCGGAGAGAATACGCATTGCCCGCGAGCCTCAAGATCGCAGGGAGGGCCATCAGCGCATAGCATTGTGGCACCTCCTCTCACACGACGGCCGCCAGCAAGTCCTCGAGTCCCCTAGCGCCAGTTCCTCCGACCTCTACGCGGCTTGGAGGGAGCTGTCGCCCGCCGAGCAGCTGGAGGCGATCGCCACTTCGAGCCCAGACTCTTCCCCCGGTAACAGGTTGTGGGAAAAGGAGGGCGTGCGAAGAGCAGCAGCGAGGTCTTCGGCATCTCTCTGCACCCTGGACACTGAAGTGGGCACGATACCCGGGACAGCGGGAGACGTGGGCCTACCTGGCGCCTGGTGCAGTCTACACGCAGTACATCAGTACAAGATGAGGAAGCTGGGTCCCAGCCCCTTGGGAGCATCCCCTCCGTCATCCCCGCTGGTCGAGCCCACGACAGAGACGGCATCTTCGCACCATGATGACGCGCCGACTACCCCGGGAGGAAACCTTGAAGGTCCATCCGACTGCGCACGATCTTCGCCTGAAGTGGCAGAGGAGACCTCTGCATCCAGCTCGCTTTGCTTCACCCAGCAGATGACCACCGTTAGGATGCACGAAGCAGAAGAAGCGCCGCCCCGTCTGGACAGCCACCCCATTGCTGAAGACCCCGAGGTGATGGAAGAGGAGCCCTCGGTCGATTCGCTCTGCTACACCCAGCAGATGGCAGCAGCTGGGACCCCTGAGGCGAGAACTGATCACCAGAGCTCCCACCAACTCGCCCACAACTTCCCCACTAGCAGCCCTCAGCATGACGAGGATCCCCTCACCCATAGCAGTCTCACCAACAGCGTCGCTACCCATGTGAGCCCCACAGTAAGCGGTACTACCCACGTGAGCCCCACAGTAAGCGGCACTACCCATGTGAGCCCTACCACCAGCGGCACCACTCATGTGAGCCCTACTACCAGCAGCACCACCCATGTGAGTCCTACCACCAGCGACACCACTCATGTCAGCCCCACCTCGAGCGAATGCACTTCAACGGGCGCCCTGCTGACGGCGAGCGTAGACAACCTCGTCAGCCATCCGACCGAAGATATCGACTTGCTGGATGAGGAGTTCTACGCCGCGTGTAGGCAGACGTCGAAGGAGTGCCGCGACGCCGCGGACAACCTTCTCCCCAACCTCAAGTGCAAAAGCATACGCACGGATGGGGGAGTTCAATGGAAGACTGACATCGAGGGTACTCTCGCAGCGGCACATGATGAAGAAGGACCGCTGCTGCTGGTGTTCTATGCGACCCTCAAAGGGCACACGGTCAAGGTGCTGATTGACTCGGGGGCGTCTGACAACTTCATCTCGGAACAGAGTGCTAAACGGTGTGGCCTCACGACACGAGCTGGCTCCGAGATGCGAGTCACCTTAGCGGATGGATCTGTAAAGATCACAGGCGCCACCGCGTACGCCAAGTTCAACACGCACACCACCACGGGCACCTACACGGAGAACGCCCTTGCCCTACGAATTCTACCTCTAGGAATACAGGTGGACGTTATCCTCGGCGGAAGGTGGCTACGCAGTCACTCCCCCGTAACTCTGGGCTATGAGGGGAACGGATATGTGTCCTTCCTCAGAAAGTCCCGCGGTGGCAAGGTTGGAGATCGCGTCACCATCACAGGTTGCTCTCCTGGGAAGGCACCCGGAGATAAGCCTCCAAAGGGCACGGCTTGTGCGGGATTGGTGGACGAGGTGTTCCTGACTCCCGCTCAGTTGAAGAAGTACTTGGTGTACGCGGAGACGCAGAAGATGCGCGGCAACGAGGACCCGGGGATACAACCCGCCTGGCTCATGATGGCCGAGAAATCCCAGGGTGATACGACTTCTGCCTTTGCAGCGACGGCTGTCGACACTGAGGACGCCAAACCTGCTGCGGATACTGAAGACGCAGAAGTGGGCCCCGAGTGAACCCTCAAGTTCCAAGATTTCTGGGGTTCGGATTATGAGAAGGAGATGACGACTGCTCTGCCGAACATCGATGGCCTCCGACATGATACCCAAGACGAGGCCAACATTAACCTGGACCCTGAGTTGAGCAAGAAGGGGCCGCCTTGCCAGCGCATCTACAAGAAGTCTGCAGAGGAACTCCGCCAACTCCGAGAGCGCGTCGAGACCCTGATGTCCAAGGGCTACATCCGACCCTCGTCCAGTCCTTACGCAGCCCCCTGCCTGATGGTCCCCAAACCAGGGAACCCCAAGGAGCTGCGACTGGTGATCGATTACCGACTCCTCAATCGTCAGACGGTGAAGGACAAGTACCCCCTTCCGGACATCCAGATGATGTTCGACGAGATGCAGGGTGCGAAGTTCTTCTCCTCGTTCGACGCGGTGGATGGCTTCTGGCAGGTCCCGATGGCTCCAGGAGATATCGAGAAGACTGCCTTCACCACCCAGATGGGGTCATATGAGTGGTTGGTCATGCCACAAGGACTGCAGAACTCGCCATCTCAATATCAGCGACGAATGCAGCGGGCTCTGGGTCACCTTCCCTTTGTCCGAATCTTCATTGATGACGTGGTTGTTTTCAGCAACACCGCCGCTGAGCACTACGAGCACGTCAAGCAGCTGCTCCTGACGTGCAGGGAGAAGGGCGTTTTCCTCAAGAGGTCCAAGTGTCAACTGTTGAAGAAGTCCTTGCGGTTCCTTGGTCACTGTATTTCCGCGGATGGCTGCAGACCCCAACATGACAAGGTGGCTGCAGTGAGAGACTGGCCAGAGCTGGAAACGGTTACCCACGTCAGGCAATTCCTGGGCCTGGCGGGGTATTACCGCAAATTCATTCACTGCTTCTCCGAGATCGCTCAGCCCCTCACCCGGCTGACCAAGTCGGACGTACCCTGGGAGTGGGGTCCCATGCAGCAGTGGGCCTTCGAGGAACTAAAGAAGGCCCTCACCTCAGCACCAGTACTCGCCTTACCCAACATTAAGGGTGCTGCAGACGGCACAGCACCTTTCGTGGTGCAGACGGATGCCAGCGGCATCGCCCTTGGGGGAGTACTGATGCAAGACAACGGAGATGGTCTCGGCCTGCGCGTGATAGCATACGAGAGCCGCCAGTTCTCAGCCGCCGAGCAGAACTACCACACCGGCGAGCGAGAACTAGGTGCCCTGCACCACTGTACCACCGTCACCTGGCGGCATTACCTCATCTTCACCAACTTCCGCATCCAGGGTGATCACCGTCCCCTTGAGTGGCTGATGGAACCTGGCAGAGAGCTCAGCCGCAGACAGGCGCGCTGGTACATGGATCTGGTGGAGGTGGGAGTCCCGCGCATGGAGTACATCAAGGGGGCACTACTGCTGGTACCGGACGCCTTGTCCAGAAGACCTGACTTCAAAGACAAGGACGTTCGTGAAGGGTTGAAGGAAGCAGGAGTGATCGACCCCACCTCAGACCTGCCGAAAGACCCTCTGGCATCGCTGGAGTCTGAATGCTTCACCAGTTCACCACCCGCGGCTCATCCCCACTGGGCCCAGACGGTTGACTGTTGGCTTTCAGCAGTGGAAACCCTCTCCGTGGCGGAGCAGGCCATGGACCTGGGGGAGACCATCGCTCTCGTTAATCCGAAGCTCTATAAGGGGGCGAAGGGAGATGACCTCGACTTCGACATGCCTGACTGGCCTGAAGCCAAAAGCGCGAAGCCGACAGAAACTCCACACGAACCCCCTGACCGAGCTCCACCTCAGATAAGGATAACGAGGAGTATGTCACGGGCTGGGAAAGCTTCTACGACCCCAGCACCCCCACAGTCGGTGTCACCGAAGACGCGAGCGCCTGCATCACGAGCTGATACATCGGCGGCGCCCACTGACAAGGCGCCAGCGAGCTCACCACCCCCACAGAAGGCGCCCCAGCAATCTGTTCCACCCTCGATTCTCCCCCCACAGAAGCGACAAGCTCGCCCCCCGGAGGACTCGCAGAATTGGCGTCTTCGCGCAGAGTACTCCTCGAAGTACGCCGAGAAGTTTGGACCCTTCGACGTGGACGCCTGTTGTGACCTTGGCGGCCGCAACAGACAGGCGGATCGATTTTGGACAAACTGCCTTTCTGAAAAATGGAGGGGTCTTCGGGTTTGGTGTAACCCTCCATATAACTCCAAACATATTACTGTGGAGGCGATTCTGAACAAGTACATCACAGAATGGAAGGCGGACCCGGAGAACACTTCTGCGGTCTTCGTCCTGCCAGATCACCAGTCCAAACTCCCCGCGTGGCGTAAGCTATTCAGGAAGGCCAATATGCAGATCGTGGAGGTCGTCCCTACTCACGACGACAAGGGCGAGCCTAATCAGTTCTTCAAGAACCCAGATGGGAAGGCTTTCAACCTTCGCTGGCCTGTCTTGATAGTGCACGCCCCTCCCGCCAAACCACAGCCAGCACGCGTGAGACATCCGCGAACGACTCCCGCTGTGATAAGGACGGGTGAGGCAGCAGACTTCAGAGACACGATCTCCCAGCAGTCAGACTCGAAGTTCCTGCGTGCGCTGAAAGCAGAGTACACCCGAGAGGGGTCACTCCGTTCGCTGCGGGAGAAGGTGAAGGCAGCGCCGCACCAATGCCTGCAGGACTTCAGGCTGGTGGGTGAGGTAGTTTGGAGAACCGCAGCGGGGAGATATCAGTTGGTGCTGGGGGAGGATTCTCCGCTTCGGGAGGTGGTGATTCGTCATGCTCACGAGTCATTGTCCTCAGGTCACACTGGGAGAGACAAAACTCTGGAAAGAGTGCTGCGACGCTTTTATTGGCGTGGTGCTGCAGAGGACGTGGGTACCTGGGTTGCATCCTGCGCGGTGTGCCAATCAGTGAGACCGCGGGGAACTTACCCGGATGGGTTGCTGAATCCTCACAGCATCCCGAACAGACCATGGCAAGATGTCGCAGTGGACTTCGTCACCGGCTTGCCAGTATCAGAGAGAGGTAATGACGCTTTCGTGGCCTTCACGTGCAAGCTGACGAAGATGGTCCACGTCATACCGATGAACTTCGGCGACAGCTCTGCAGCTGTGGTGGCCAGAATCTACTTTGACTCGGTGTGGCGCTTGCATGGCGCACCTATGAAGATCGTCTCTGACCGTGACCCGCGGTTTCAGGATGCCTTCTGGCAGGAGCTCATGAGACTAATGGGTGTAAAAGTGGCTCGCACCACGCCGTACAACCCTCGGTCTGACGGCCAGGCGGAACACAGCAATAGAGTTATTGAGGACATGCTCAGGTCCTTCGTGGACGCCGATGTAGAGGACTGGGACTTGTTCACCACTAACGTGGAGTTCGCAATCAATGACTCCAGAAGTGAATCTACTGGCTTCACACCATTTGAGCTGGTGTTTGGGTTCTCGCCGCTGTCACAGTTGGACCTTTTCCTAGAGGCCGCGCAATCCACCGCTGGACGACGAACAGGGGGAGTAGGTACCGCACACGAAGTGGCCGCGAAATTTTCGTCGCAGCCGCGGGACGCCAGACAGCGGTTGGAGCTGGCTCAACAACGACAGCGCGAGCAGTTTGATTGCAGGCACGGACAACGGGAGTATGCTGTTGGAGATCTGGTCTGGATAGAAGCGAAACACCTTACAGAGAAGGTGATGGATCGCTCCATCTGTAGGAAGTTGACCAAACGCTGGCATGGACCAGTCCCTGTGACCGAACGCTTCTTCAGTGATATGCAGATGACCATGCCAGAGGCCGACAGGAGAGCTCCAGTAGCCTACCGCCTACGCCTCCCTCCTCACTGGCGGATACATGACGTGTTCGCTCAACACCGCCTCAAGCCGTACACCAGCGGTCAAGACGCTTTCGCCGCGCGTGATCACCTGGCAGTACTTGAAGAGGTGGTAGTGGACGGTCAGAAGGAAGCACATGTTGAGCGTATCCTTGCACGTCGGGTACGGTCTGTTCGAGGAAAAGAGGTGGAAGAATGGAAAGTTCGCTGGACTGGCTACTCCAAAGCTCATGACCAATGGAGGACGCGTGACAAACTCGAACGCGGAGGTCCACTTCAACAGCTTCGTGAATTCGACAAGCGAGGCTGCGCATGGAAGCACAAGTTCGCGACGAAGCCACTCGGCGACGTGAGCAACGTGGCCGTCACTCTGCTCAAGCTGGGATGACACTGGCTCACCTCATCACCAATCCCTGCGATGAGCTGGACCAGCTCGAACAGATGGAACATGATACCCCTCTGCCGTGGGAACGTCAAGAACGCACGGAAGATGGGTCGTTGGCACTGGTGACAGAGCTACTGGCGATCCAGACGGAAGCAACCCACATGCCCAGAATTCTTGTACTTTTCAGCGGCACCGGTTCAGTAGAAAGAGAATTCCTAAATTGCTTCCCCTCCGCTTCAGTGGTGACCCTCGACTCCGAACACATCTGGCATCCCACTCATGTGCAAGACATCCTACAGTGGGACTACAAACAATACCCGCCTGGATTTTTCGATGTCGTTTGGGCAAGCCCCCCCTGTAGACAGTACAGTCAAGCGCGCACCACTGGAGGACCCCCTGATCTTCCCCAGGCTGACAAAATCGTGCGACGAACATTGCAGATCATTGACTACCTGGAGCCAAAACACTGGTTCATGGAAAACCCCAGAGGTCGCTTTCCCAACGCGTTGCGGCTCCGCCCCATGATGCGCCAGCTTCCTCCCCCGCTGGTGTGTACCTACTGCATGTACGGTACGCAGTACATGAAGCCCACCTGCATATGGACGAACTCAGCACCACCCACGCCCTTGCTACGCTGCACTGCTTCGACACCATGTGCGTGCAGATGGGCAACCGGTGCTCACCCAGAGACTGCTCAGCTGGGACCTCATCCGCAGCAGACTGGAGCGGGCCAATCCGCGAGCGTATATCCCGTACCAGCGCCCCTGCTGCGACAACTTTTCCGACATCTACGCCTCCGCAAGACTGAAGACCCGCTTTAGATTCCAAGCGGCACCCTCCTCCGTGAAAGTGGTGCCCTGGTAGCGGCAGGCAAGTTGTGCTCGAAGAGGAACCAGAGAACCTAAGAACTGGAAACAGAAAGGAACCAGAAAACCTAAGAACTGGAACTTAGATGGGTACCTTAGCGGAGTGATCCCAGGAGGTAGACCACTCCTAAGGGGGGGAGAGTTGTGCCCGGAGGCACAGCGTGAGCCGATATGCCTATGCGTCTGTATGTGTGTCATCGGGGTAATCTGGGATTGGCACGATGACAGTGAAATTGGGCTTGAAATCACGATGAGAATGAGTACCAGATGTCCGGGGTATGACAGTATGACACTATGACACTATGACAGTATGACACTATAGTAGTATGACAATACTATGGGATGGTCATCGTGGCACTTAGTCAGACCCTCGAAGAATGGTCAGATTCGCATCGGGATCGGAAAGACAATGAAATCGAATATCAGATGTCGGGGCTATCACAGTATGACAGTACGACAGTACAGTAGTATGACAGTACTGTGTGGCAGTCATCGTGTCAGTCTGTCGACATAACATCTGAATCGAGAATGACGAATCGGAATTAGAAATGAGATCGGATCGGGAATTGAACGTTGAGCAAAAGTGTGACATCGGCTGCCGGGTGGTTGACCCTGCAACCCGAGTGACGAGTGAATAAGTAGAGCACTTGAGAAGTGTTTAGCCTTCAGAACTCGGAACCGAATTATCGTTTGTACCTCAATCTGGCCCTGATCCAGTATATTATAAAATCCGAATTGTGTACCTTTGCACGTTCAATCAAAAACATCATTCCGAGCACCTGTCGTACTGCCCACGGGCACACGGAATGGCAGGCCATGGAAGGGTCTATGTGTTTAATATGGCGGCGTTGCCTGTGGATCGGAATGGGCGAGAATATGTGTTTTACATGGCGGCGCTGCCTGCTGATCGGAATGGCAGGCCGTGGAAGGCTCTATATGTTTTGTATGCACCATTTGTTTCATATGATGAGCAACCCTGTTACATGTATGTGCTAGTTAAAACGTGCAGCAAGGGGCAGAGTGCAGCAACATTTGACGTCTCCAAAGAGGAAGACTAGTGTTGTGCAGATACTATTCAAATACTTCCCCGCCAATTTGCTCTGCTGAGAGTTTAGCCCTCGACTGGTTCAACAAAGGGGACACTCTGCAGGATTGCCTTGACATCGGAGTTGAGACGCCTACCACCTTTACATTGGGGCGGAGTTGATACACCTACCACCCATATATTGGGGCCTAGATACACTCGCCATCCGCCCGAGGCATCCGGAGCCTCCTCCCAGGGACGAGGAAGGAGCCTCGAGAGACTTGCCGCTTGGGAGGAGGCGGACCGGCCTTGCACTTTTGGAAGATAGAAAATCCTCCCATCTTGAAGGGGGCTGGAGAGGAGCTTGTGGAGTGACGTGGCATGCGCCTCCGCTGTCTGGCACGCGCAAGTGCGCTTTGCTAAGCTGGGGTTGTTACTTGAGATGGGATGCCACAGAGAACTAGCTCGAAGGAAGGGAGGATTGGGACAAGGGCGCACCACTTTCGCAGCCGTCGGGTTCACATTAATTCTGGCCGGGCAGTCCAGGTAGATCCCTGCGGAGGCCCCAGCACGCGCCGCACCATGCCCACGACGGCTTACATGGCGCCAGCGTCAGAGCACTCAACCTGAAGCGGGTCCTCATGCGTGTCAGGCAAACTATTCCCTGGAATCCAGCTCCAACCCTCCTTTCCCATGATTGTTCTCAGATGTGTGCGCCAGGTGTCCTTCCGGATCTCGCTTGGCGTCAGCCGATGAACCGAAAGGACAAAGATCAACTCTCCATGGCAGTGCGGGGAGCCGCCAGAGCTCTGCTAAGTGGCGTAAAGATGCGCCGCGTCATCCAAGGTGCACAACATTCCCCCGCATCTATTTGGTGACCCACGCTTCATTTCCCCCGCATCTATTT
>LGRX02015921.1:0-11898 GCA_001247695.2 Cymbomonas tetramitiformis | reverse complement strand
GATGACCTGGCAACTGTGCTGGCATACCGTGCAGCGATGACCTCTCAACTGTTATGACATACTGTGCAGCGATGACCTGGCAACCGTGCTGACATACCTTGCAGCGACGACATGGCAACCGTGCTGACACACCGTGTGGCGATGTGCAGAACCGGTGGCTTTGAGGAGCAGCATACCCATGTCATTCCCATGTCATCGGACTGAGTCACGAAAGTTGTCCAGTCTGGAATCTGCCATCCAACCTGCGGGCCGAGAGCCACCATCCATTAAGGAACATACCAGAATCAATAACACCTAGTGCTTGTATACGTGATCGGCGGCAGGCGTCTAAAAGAAATGCAACCTGAACTGATCAAAATCCCTTTCTTGTTACGAGATACGCTCATCCGATTGAACTGACGCCCGGAGGTCTCCCATCGAAACTTAATTTGGCATCCCAACTGTTCAGCAACAAGCGTGGTCATAGAATATAACCGTAGGATGCAGGACAGCTTAAGAATATAAAACCTTGCTCGTACGATGCAGGACAGCTTAAGAAGACTAGCACAAACCACGCTGCAAGCAAGGTTCAAGATACAGGTGTCAGGCTCATGCCATCGATCGTAATGCTATCTTTTGGATTTCATCTAAATGCAGCTGAGGTGCATTTTGGAATTTGTGAGGTCTACTGCTCCGGAATGAGCAGGAATACAACTTTGAAGAATAGGAGGATGGTGGTCTCGCATAATCCTGTCTCGTACGCCTCGTCCCCCGCACAGAAAAGCACCGGATTCCTGCATTCCCTCCGCCCGCCGCACAGCCCACTCTGCGAACAGTGCTGCCTCACCGGCATGTTCCTGGTGGTGAGGGGCTTGCTCCCGCATCAGAGGGCGCCACGGGAGGGCACCCCCTCGTCCCACAGGGCGGTGTGTGGGGGGGGGGAGGTCGATCAGTAGGGCTACCACTATCTGGCATGCAATCGCCGGGGGATGTTCACCTACCGTCATGATGCAGTCCAGGACATGCTGGTGGAGATCTTACAAGGTGTTCGAACCGGCCTCCGTGAAGAAGACACACGTGTATCATCGGAGCTATTCACCGTGGTGGAGCCTGCACATCGTGGTGCTCAACTATGACGGGCGGGGGCGGCTGTGGTGGCTGGCTTCCCGTGTGCCTCATCCTTCGTGGGGCGGGCGTCCTGTGTGCTGTTGCGCATTGCAGGTGCGGACGAGCTGCGGGAAGATTTATGGCGACGTCTCCCGCACAGGCTGGTGCCTTTTGCAGTGGAGGTCTTTGGGGGGTCAGCTGCACATGCAAAGAAGTTCCTGGAGGAGTTGCGCTGAGAGGAGGCAGGACCAGCTCGGTTCAGGAATTTCCTCGGCAACGTGGTAGACCCCGACTTTCATGTCGTTTTGGGGGCAGAAGGTCATGGCCACATTGCAAGGAGCACAAGCCTCTGGGTTGCACAGCTGAGATTTGTGGGACTTTCTGCAACAAACTTCTGAGTGCTCAATCAACTTAGAAGGGAAGAGATTGTGCCTTGTGTTGCTTCCTTTTAAGAATTCTTTGCTTTCGGATACTTCGGGGTTTCTTGTTAGTTAGGGATGCTTGGGTTTGGACAGTGGACTCTCTTGGACTCTTCCGACACTTGATTGGAATAATAGAATCGTAACGCGATTATTTACTCATAGCCCCTGCAGGGCCCACTCTGTTCAGTTGCAGTGGATGGCTTGGGGGTGGGTGTGGACGACTTGTACTCTCCATCATAAAAAGAAAAATTGAAGATTCTCAAGGACAATTTGCACCCATTGATTGGAGTGGGTGACTTGCAGGTTGCCGCAAATAACTCGAAGGTTGGAAGAGAGGTTGAATCCATGATGAGGGCCTTCAAATAGCCCCTCTTCTAGGAACCATTTCCGCAATTAGGACCCCAAGGTAGTCGTTGAGGGGTCCGTGTTCAAGGGACTAGTGCTTCGCACAGGGAGGTGGTCCTCAAACGTGCTTAGTCAGAGTTGGCACGTACCAGTGAGGCTCGCCGCCAGCCGGAGGCACAAGTGGCTTCGGCGACCTTCCTCCATAAGGAACATTCCGGTGCACCTGATGCAGAGCAACGTGGAGCACCTTCATCTACTGCCCACTATTCACCGGCTGTGCACCACAGTCCTACCTGTTAGCACCTAGAACCCTATTTCAGCACCTTTTAGCACTTAGAACTCTATGTAGCACCTAGAACCCTATTTTAGCAAACTCTCAAGTGATCTGGGTAAAGTTGGATCCATCTGAGAGGGAAAAGTTGCGTCGCCTTTGCTGCAAGCCGAGGTGAACCCCAATATCCAAGCCGCTTGGCCGTGGATGGGTATCGAGTCGCGACATAGATCGCCACGTCCTCTGTGCCTGAGACACAAACCCTGATCGGTGACACTCAGTGATTGTTGCACGAGCCAACAGTCACTTGCAAGTGCATCCATATCGAAGAGACCTGCTGTCTAGGCAGATTTATACAACGTCGGTTGCAACACGTTGAGTGCGCTCCCAAGACCACCCGGGTGTCAGTAGGGCCACTCATCGAATGATGTATGCGACACTTTACACAAACAAGTGTTGCACAGGTCCTGGCATGTCACTGAAAATTCATTTTCTCACCATGTGACCACGAGCTTATGACACATCAACTGGGTGGACAGTCTCTCACCGGTCACGCAGCAAGCATTTTTCAAGTCTACGTCACCTACAGAGGGTCGAGTAAGGCCTGTAGTCGTTTCCTTAAACTGATTCAAGCAAGGGAAATCATACGGCAGCGCGTGAATCACTATTCTATGAAAAATAGTGCCATGTCTGGATGACCTCTGGTTCGAGGAAGGCCGGACCTATAAAGGGCACGTACCTTCGTCTAGTCCACCGAACCAGCTAACAAGAACGTGACCTCCAGGGAGCTGAAGCAGTGTACCCTGAAAAACGCAGCAGGGGTGTGGGGTTTCAAGCATGACATGTGCAGGAAGTGCGATAGCGCGACATCAGTCACGTGAGCATCAAGGCAACGGCTCGGACGCCAAAAGCCAGAAACGCAAGGGGAGCAGATTAGCTGCATGAGCGAGTGCAGGGGGAAAAGTCAAGATGGGCGTGAAGTTGCAGGGCGTACCGCATGGCAGGCAGGCATGGGGGGCTCCCGGAGATACTTCTTGGCTTCTGACTTGGTGGCTCTCCACTCGCCACCGAACAGAAACTCCGGCACGTGCACTTGCGGCGCTGATATGGAGGCGGGCAGCGCTTCGACAGACTACACAGATGTTCGTACAAATAGGGATCCCACCAATAAGTCAGTCAAAACCATGCACGGGCATTCACTTTCGGTCACTTCGGTTGAGAACTGCAGCTATGAGTGCAAGCTTTAGCTGCAAGCATACTTTAAACTTTTAGAAACCAACGCGCTTGACAGAGACTACGCCCACACTAATAAAATGATACTTAGCAAGTTCCCCAGAGCTTTCAAAAGCTCCGTAGTTGCGGTACACAAGGCCTGATAACAGCGCAGCGAAGGCGCTCTGGGGCTGGGACTGCTGAAGGTAAACCCTGAGCCTCTACCTGCGAGGGTTTCCCATTTCGCATGTATTTGCCGAGCAGGCGCCCAAAGCTCGCCTCTTGGCCCAGTCCTCGATGCTTTTCGCCAGCGCTGCTCGATATGATGGAGGTTTCCAAGAGAATGCCCTCTTCCGTCAGATCATACACAGGCTGGTATGTTGAATACCAGACTAGGAAAACGCTCCAGCAGGAGATTGTCGTTGCCAGAAGCACTTTAGCCGAAGGCTTCTGCAGTTCCCTGCGTCGCGTCGTTTGCGCACAAGCTTTCTACCCCTTTGTAAGTTTCTGGCCACAGTGGTGCCTTGACAAATTAGCGTCCTTCCTCGAAACAAATGCACGGACCTTGCGCACCTCAGTGATATGCCGCCAGTGTAACGCCAAGGCCGGGAGACAGCCGACGAGGCGTTAGGTACAATCATGAGCTTCTCTGGACAGCGCGTTTCCTTCGCGGTCGGCTTATTAGTGAACCCACACTAGAGAGAGCGTTCGATAAAGGCAGGTATCGCGTAGCAGGAAAAAGAAAACGAAGATTTACAAGTCAAGATCCGATCCACGTCAAGATTTGTTCCATATATATCCTTCTGCGACTGTATCAACTTAAATAAGGGAATGCTCCTCAAGTAAGCGGGGAAGCAGTGCGTGTTGTAGTATTATCAAGCCATTCCGTAAGTTTCAGTTTTCACTTTTTCAACACGGTGCTATGATGTTATATTATGAAGGCACGAAGTATAAAATACGTAAAGGTTGGCGGTCTGCATACAATCAAAGAAATTACAATATCATTCCCAGAATAGTCGTGACAGGCAGTGGCGTCTATTGGCTTCGATGCAAGAGCATCTCGCCACAACCGAAAAATGTCGGAACCTAGGAGCGCTTGCCCCTCCTTCCTACGCTTCCGTTACGAGCTTCAACAATAATAAACCCTACGGCGAGGTTCTAGCGGAGGGGTGGGCTCAGCCTCAGGGTGGGCTGGGGAAACTATCTACTATGTATGGTCCTCAATCTACACTAGTTGACTTGATATGGAAAATCTGAAATGTATACCTCGTATATATATATATGCCCCGACGTTTCCCTGCTTAGTTAGGGGGGTCGGTATCTATACTCTTGTTCCCAGAGTTTCTCCGAGCGCGGCCGCTGCGCGGCCTGCGACACGCGAGGGTCGACGTTACAGTTGATCGAAGAGGCTCGGAGAAACTCTGGCATGTCTTGGCAGAAGCGCTAAAATGCCCGTTTTCTCTCTCTGTCCGTCGGTACTCTTGTCCCCAGAGCTTATGGACCCCACAGAGTTACAAACCCTAAATGTTTATTTTCGTCCATAAGCTCTGGGGACAAGAGTAGGGGGGTCGGCAATGTAGACTTAAAAGCTCCACGGCCTGCTGATGTTTTTTCCGACGCTGGTGGCAGACACGCTTTCATTAGTGCTTTGCCACCCCTGCTTCCACGCTTTGTGGAATGCTTCCTGCCTTAGCAGACTGTCATGTATGAGGGGAACAGACTCGAGTAGATCGTTCCGAAGGCGTTGCCTTACTCATCGACGTAAATGTTTTATTATTATTATTATTATTATTAAAAGCTAATTTGATGTCGGGAAATTCATTTCTGAAGTCAAAACACTCAAATACGTTGTTCCCTAGGCGGTGTGGACCTGTGGAGTGCCTGACAAGAACAGTGAAATATATATATGTAATTGACGGAGTCGGATATATATATATCACAGAAACCTAGAACAAAGTTGTACAGCAGGCGCTTCGGGGTTTCACATTGCGAAGATAATTGAATAATATACGGGAGGTGTTTTATTCCCTGAGCTGAGCTGTCACGGTTCGCTATGCGAACAGTATGTGTGACGCTGATGTTATTGAACGGTAACAGCCAAACGTAATATTATGGTGGGTTATGAGTGCAGCAGTCTGTTGACCAGAAGTGCTTGCTTGAGCCCAATGCTCCTCACGCATCGCATGCGTTACCACCATCGGGTTGTGAACCCGAGAGCAATGGGCGAACTTCCCGCATCGGCTGGTCGATATAGCCTTTGATGCTCGCATGCTGTTCAGTGCATGCTAGAAGCGAAGACGCGTCTTATCAGGACCCTTCGGTACTTCAAGAACTTGTCTTGCTTCGCCATCTCGATGCCAATACCTGGCCTCTCGATGACCAAGGCTCTATATCGATATTTCCGATAACCGATACTATCGATATATCGTATTTATCGCCGATTATCGGATTGCACTATCAAACTATCGATTGTGCAGGTTTTGGTGTTCCAAATTTAATTTATAACAAAAATATATAAATACCCAAATAATCGATTATTTATCGATTGTGCCGATTATCGATACCGTTTTTCGGATATCGGATTGTATCGATGCCGAAAAACCAAACCGATATAGAGCCCTGTCGATGACAGATGTCACTCACCTTAGGTGGATGACAGACATTATGATTGTACATGTCATAGTCGACCGTACTGGCAATACTCGACGACTGTATGTCATTATGACATATGACATGACATGACATATGACATATGACATGACATGACATGTATGACAGGTATGACACATATGTCATCGGCCATATCCCTGACAGATCTCCCCTCTTAGAAGTGTTGTGAGCTTGTGACCTCACAATATAGGGTGCATACCTTTGTATACTAAGAAGTATGTCTTTGATGTCTTTGTTGTTGAACTGGCCAGTCTTCTTACACCGATGAGGCGTCCCTCAAGGTGTTTTAGGATATCGGGGGGAACTGGGTTTACTTTAAACCCTCACCTTAGGCACATAGCCCTACAGTTTTTAGGATGTAGCCCCCCTGATTGCTTTGCGTTTCGTATTTCAGAGTGACGCGCGTTTCGTATTTCAGAGTGACGCTCAGGGTATCCTACGAGGTTTACGTTACGGAGAGATATTGCGCTTGCCGATCGACGAAAACCCATTGGGTACATGTTTCCACGGCCTGATAGTGCATCCATCCTTCCTCCCCTCCATCCTGCTCTGGAGTGTCAACGGCGGAGTGGATAAGATTTTTAATGCAGTCGGAGATGGCACTGCTTAACGAGATATCAGAGGGTCTCTCTATGAGTCCACTTTAAATCCTCACCCGATCTGCCAAACTCCTTTTTTGGTCCGGCACGCGCGCTCTGACGAACATTTCATAGATGGATTCGACAACGTACTAATGTGAATTCGTTTAGTTATGTATGTCAAACACAACTCAGGATCACAACTCCATCTACCTCAGAACATTCCGGCAGTTCAGAATGACTGGCCATAAGATCCGAATGGCAAACCACGGTCTGGCAAAGGCAGTATAGCAGTTTTTTATTATCCACAGATATGGTACCCGCATGTATGCGTATCTGTGCAAGGGTATGAATTGGTACAAGGCTCACTACACCTCAGCAAGGAAGGATCAATTTCCTGCTCCTGATACAACATAATGATAGAACATTAAGAGCAGGGTATATAGATGATCGACATGTATTAGTATATATTACAAGAAGTAAGGGCAATAGGCTTAATATATTGTTAGCCTTCATAGGCAGCTATTATGTCTGCTGCATTGGTCAACTCTGTGGCTCTGACCCAGGTGTCATGTTCAGGGCCGTAGCCTGCATATCGCATTAAATAGTACTTGACACCTCTAGTGATCTTATCTGAGAGAATGTGTGATATCTCAAATAATGGTTGCCCTTCTTCGGTGATCATCTGTGGCAGAGGCAAAGGTGCTTGGATCGAGTCATTATATAACTCTACAGTAAACACTCAGTATTAAGGAATTCACCGTTAAGGAATCAGCCAGCGTTTGGGGGGGGTCACGATTTTAGTGATTTGGCTGGCTGGACCAAAAGAAATAAGGAAGAGGTCCGAAATAAGGAAGGCCGTCGCTGGCTGGCATGCTTTCGGCAATCTTAAAATAAGGAATTGACGCTGGCATAGCTTGACGCGGTGCACATGGCTTTAGGCTAATTATTGCACATGGCATTAGGCAATTGCAGGCAGTTCTTCGTAGTGAGACTGTGATAGTATGCCGTCCTTCATGTCCGTGTGAAGCTCTCTAAGATGTTGCCTACTCGCTGGGTCCATTTTATCACTTCGAAAAATCAGCACACAGTTTTCTCGAAAATTTCAGTTTGTAAGGCTGAGGAAGATAACGAATGGCGCTGGCTGGCTCATGAATCGCGTTCCTTCTAATGAACGAATTCATTAGCACGCTGGCGCTGGCGGGGGGGGGTCACGATTTTAGTGATTTGGCTGGCTGGAGCCAGATCTCTGTTTCATTAAATATGAGTGTTTACTGTATTCTGGATACAGGCTGAACCGGATGGATACGAATGTCGAGATCCCCGAAATCTAGCTCATAAGCACGTCCATGGCTGACAACTTTGGATATGGTAAACGGCCCAATATATGGCTGCTTAAAATGTCTGCCTGCCTCTGTCAAACCGGTCCATTGAATAAACTCAATCCGTAGAAGAACTTTCTGCCCTATTGCAAATTGTCGGGGCATGCGAGTCTTATTGAATCTGGCTCGGTTGATTTCTGTTGCTCGGGAAATGTTGTCCCCCGGCGCCCGGAGCATATCACGTTCACCCTCCAGCTCAGATCTCCCTCCCAGTATAAATCATGCACGACGCCTCGCCAAGCGCTACATCGACGTCGCCGCGACCAGCCCGTGCCGATCCGCGAGCACCGCGGAGCGTCAAGCACGACATCACGCGAAGTGACATCACGACATGACCACACATGACGTCTCGGCGATGCATGACAGGACAAACGCAAGCGCGCGTGGACACCAAACGCCGCTGTCACTGGGAACCAATGGTCACAGGGCACCCGAAACGACAATGGCATTCACGGACTTCCACTATGCTCGCTTGAGTATTTAGCTAGCTCCTGCTTTCGAAAAGTTAGATCCGAACCTTTCAAAACCATTCTGCGGTATAGTGATATTTGCCTCTTGTGGCCTAGTATTAAATGTGATATTTGCATACATAAATTATACTTCGAGTCCACATGAGAGCTTTGTCACTAGCACTTTGTAAGAGTCTGGTTCGGATCCTCAGAGTGCCGGCACGCCACTCTGATGTATGTGCGAAGTCGTGCCGGGGTGTTTGTTTTATCTGTGAATTGCCCCCTGTGTTGCTCGTTTGCCCTTCTGCTTTTCATGCTTCTATCTGAGCCTGAATCTACAGTCTGCGAACACAAGGTAGACCCGCGCCCGTTTTGCGAATCCACGAGCCGGCTCGGCAGAAGCGCGTTGCCTCCTGGCATGTTTTACGTGGCTCAGCAACAGACACGCATATCGCCGTTCCGCAGCGCTGGAGATCCGCAGCTGTCCGAAAACGTTCGCGAATTCAGAACACGCTCGTGAATTCTCACAGAGGGGCATTTTACCCGTTGAGCGCGTAGCGGCGAGATAGCCCGGAGCTGCGTTTATCGTAAAATCACACCCGCGACGGCGAACCGTTTCAGGCACCCTCAGCAGTATTCACGTGTGTGCACGGTGCGCTCGGCCTTTTTGTGCCATATTTTGCACCATTTGCCATGCGAATTCGAACCTCGCAGGGCTTGCTTGCCGATTATGCTCGAACCGGCGTATGTGACCGGCGTTTGGGAATGCACAACCGTAGCCGCGCTAACTCGAGCCGTGACACCTGACTTTTGCTGTTTGACGAGGTTGTAGCCGAACCCATGTTTTCCCCGCAGTTCGTATGTTGTTTACCTTTGCGAATTCGACCTGCGCAGGCTGTGGCAACGTTGAATTCCCCGAACGGACCTGTGTGACAGGTTGTGGGAATTCACGGCTTACGGCGCGCCAGCTCGAGTCCAAACACCTGACTGCAGCCTTTTGACAGCATTGCAGCCGAATGTTTTTCCTTCAGTTTTTATTGTGTTTGTATTTGTGAATTCGACCCATGTGGGCGTTGGCAGCGGTGAATTCCCCGACGGGCCTGTATGACAGGTTGTGGGAATTCATGGTTGGCGACGCGCCAGCTCGGGTCTGGACACCTGACCCATGCCTGTTTGCCATGCGTGTGCTCGAAGCACGCCTTTGCCCGCAGTTTCTTTCATGATTTTCGACGTGAACTCGTGCTTGGCTGCTCGAAGGGCACCAACTAGGCCTTGTGGCAGGTTGGGGGCATTCACCGCAGGAGCCGCTCGTGCCGCGACCTGGGCGCACGACACGCGAGCCGCAGTGAATGCCCAATTGCAAAGTGTTGTTTTGTTCTGCTGGAACGGTATCACCTAACAGGGTGCCGAACCTCTTCGTTGGTTTTGAAATATTCCTCGGATCTCCTTTGTTTTCACTTGTGTGTGAACTCCTATGTGATGGCACCAGGCTCGCGCGCGGAGTGACACGGCAGCCATAGGCTCAGTGCACTTCAGGCCAGCTTGTGCATGCCTGACATGGTTTTTCAAACTTTGTGGCAGATTGGGTCAGCAACTTTTGTTGAGTGCTTCTGTTGTGACTCATCAGCACGGGTGCAGTGCTTCGCAGCCATGGCGCCTGAGACGCCAGCTTTGCGCAGCTCTGCGACCTTTCAAGTGCCATGCCAACTGCGACACCGGCTTGCGGCCCTTCCAGCCATACAGAGTCTCTCTCTGAATGGCTCGGTGTGCAGGTCTGAATGAAGGTCTGTGTAGTTCTGTGTGTGCGCAGGTCTGTGTGTGTGTGCAGGTACGTCTGTGTGTGTGTGTGTGTGTGTGTGCGTGTGTGTGTGTGTGTTGTCTGTGTACGTGTGTGTGTGGGTGGGTGTGTGGGTGTGTGCAGTGCGGCCCATGTGTGTGTGCAGGTCTGCATGACGTGAAGGCTCTGTATGGCTTGGTGTGCAGGTCAACGAAACCAACTTCACTGGTGGGTATCGACCCACAGCAAACGCACGTCACCCTCAAGCTCGCAGCCCACCGGCAGCAGTGACTCGCCGACTCCGCAAGCGCGCTCTTCCCTACTCACTCTTATACCCCCTGTCTCCATTTCCCTGACTCCTGACTCCTGACTCCTGCCCTCACATGAAAGGCCTGACAAAGGCGCGTTCTGCCCTGAAAGGCGCGTTCCGCCCTGTACGCCCTGAAATGCGGGTTCCGCCCTGAAAGGCGCGTTCGCCCTGAAATGCGCGTTCTTCCCTGAAAGGCGCATTTGCCTGAAATGCGCATATCGATGAAACGCGTGTATCGCCTGAAATGCTCGTTTCGCTGCAAAATTCGCGCCTCGCCTGAAACGCTCGATTCGCCTGAATGGCGCGCATCGCCTGAAACGCTGAAAGGCACACACCGTCTGAAAGGCGCGTTTCGCTCGGATGGCGCGCATCACCAGGATGGCGCGTGTCGCCTCAAAGGCATGTTCGCCCGAAAGGCGCACTTCGCACGAAATTGGCACGTCGCCTGAAATGCTCGATTCGTTGCAATGCGCCTGGCGCCTGAAACACGTGTATCACCCGAAACGCTCGACTCGCCTGAATGGCGCGCACCGCCTGAACGACGCACACCGGCTGAAAGGCGCGTTTCGCCCAGACGGCGCACATCACCTGAACGGCGCGCATCACCAGGATAGCGCGTGTCGCCTGAAAGGCATGTTTGCCTGAAAGGAGCGCTTCGCGCGAAATGTGCGCATCGCCTGAAATGCTCGATTCGCTGCAATGCGCCTGGCGCCTGAAACACGTGTATCGCCCGAAACGCTCGACTCGCCTGAACGACGCACACCGGCTGAAAGGCGCGTTTCGCCCAGACGGCGCACATCACCAGAATGGCGCGCATCACCAGGATGGCGCGTGTCGCCTGAAAGACATGTTCGCCTGAAAGGAGCTCTTCGCGCGAAATGTGCGCATCGCCTGAAATGCTCGATTCGCTGCAATGCGCCTGGCGCCTGAAACACGTGCATCGCCCGAAACGCTCGACTCGCCTGAATGGCGCGCACCGCCTGAACGACGCACACCGGCTGAAAGGCGCGTTTCGCCCAGACGGCGCACATCACCAGAATGGCGCGCATCACCAGGATGGCGCGTGTCGCCTGAAAGGCATGTTCGCCTGAAAGGAGCGCTTCGCGCGAAATGTGCGCATCGCCTGAAATGCTTGATTCGCTGCAATGCGCCTGTCGCCTGAAACACGCGTATCGCCCGAAACGCTCGACTCGCCTGAACGACGCACACCAGCTGAAAGGCGCGTTTCGCCCAGAATGGCGCGCATCACCAGGATGGCGCGTGTCGCCTGAAAGGCATGTTCGCCCGAAAGGCGCACTTCGCACAAAATGTGCGCATCGCCTGAAATGCTCGACTTGCTGCAATGCGCCTGTTGCCTGAAACACGTGTATCACCCGAGACGCGCGCACCGCTTGTT
>LGRX02015920.1:0-35785 GCA_001247695.2 Cymbomonas tetramitiformis | reverse complement strand
TGGCGACTCCAGCGGGCGACTCATCCGCGGATGATTCGCCTTCAGCGCGCCGACTCCAGCGGGCGACTCATCCGCGGATGAGTCGCCCTTCAGCTTGGCGACTTTAGAAAAAAACTAATTTGCATGCATTTCGGTTGCAGGACTTACTGTTACCCTCTTCGTTGAATGACGTGTTCAATTTCTCATGTCGCTGTAAGAGGTTATGTTCGTCGAATATTTCTAAACAAGACGTTAAGGATCTTCGCTCTGAATTCTGGACCTTGAACGTGGCATCTCCTAAAGAGAAAAGTCTTCAAGGAATGCAGAGACAATGGATCATATCTACCCTTAAAAAGTCGTCCGACTTTTCAGATCAAGATGCACCAGTTCTCAAATTTGCCATTGGCTCTCAGCGTGTGTGTCGCAAGTTTTATGAGAAATGTTTGCCGATATCTCATGGACGGTTGACGAAGCTAATAAAGGATTTATTTGCCGGAAGAAAACATAACAGGTAAACCAATTTACAGTTTTCCTGTAGGCTCCCATTCTTTGCATCAGATTCATGATAATAATATACATTTTTTCCCTTTTCAGGCTGCACGGAAACAGCAAACAAGTGCAAGTACAGGGCTTATCATATATTCCAAAAAACTCTCTAAAGGTTTCAGCAGCGAAAACCTTTCTGCAGAAGATTGCCAAAGAGCAAGGTCAACATCAACCGGACAAGAAAGAAACACATCTGCCTCAAGGAATGACAAAGGTTGACGTCTACGAAAAGTTTATCGAAGAGCTTCCAGCCTTTGGTTCTGAGAGATTCAAGGTCAGTGAGCCATATTGGTATACGATCTGGAGAAAACACTTCAAGTGGCTTAAGTGTCCGAAGATTTGCAAGTTCTCGGAGTGCAAGATCTGCTCGACCGCAAAGCTTCACAAGCAAGTCGCCCCGGCCGAAATGAGAGGTATGTTAGAAAGAAAACCCACTCTTGTTCATGAGAGGTATGTTCAGAAAGAAAACACTGCTTGTTCATACACGTGACCACTTACCTGAATGTGTTTGCGTTGCAGTACGAATCGAAAATCTTTTGCAAGCTCATCGACTGGATGCAAGGGCTGAACGGGAGAAGTACTACAAACACATTCAGAAATCCAGCGCAGCAAAAGGCAACGCGAAGTGGTGGAAATATACTACCATGATCATCGATGGCATGACACAACGTACCACACAATTGCCTCACTTTCGTCGAATGCCCTCTTGGGTCAAAGACAATAAGGCATTGATAGATACCCACTGCATGGGGATACTCATCGAAGGCATCGGTCGTTTTATGGAATTCAATTTCAGTCATAACTACTCTGACAACTCGAACTATCTTGCGAACGTCATACAGCGGGCAGTAGCACGAGTTCATGAGCATCGACGATCGGGTGGGCATCCGTTACCGGAAGTATTGTATCTACAATTGGACAATGTAAGCAGCAATAAGAGCCACTTCTTAATTGCTTATTGTGCCATGCTGGTCAAACGTGGGGTATTCCGCAAGGTGAAGATCAACTATCTGATCGTGGGACATACACACGAAAATATCGATCAGATGTTTTCAAGGTTTTCTGTGGCTTTGAGGAGGCTGAACGTTTGGGACATCGAGCATTTGATGGAGGTGGCTAGGAACTGCTTTAAGGATGGAGTAGTTCCGGAATGTCAACTGATCGATGAGGTGCACGATGTCAAGGACTGGATGCATGGATGCTATAACGAAGTGCGCGATGTCAGCTTCCAACATGCTTTCAAGATTTTTTCTGGCCCCACAGGCGACGTGTTAGTGCAGGCGAAACGTTATTCATTCGATCCAGTCTGGCTTCCAAAGGAAGGTGGGGTGAAGGTATTTAAGAGCAGCCTGCCCGAGGGCTCACCATGCTTTGTCGAGCCTAAATCCAACGAATTGAGCGCACGGAAACAAGCGAAGCAGCTTGCGACTTCCAGGAAGTCTACGAGCAATCCATTGAAAGAGATCGAGGATCTTGTCGTTCAATGCAAGAGGAATCTTTGCTTATGCATTCGAGGTAAGCACTGCACTGCTAGCGATTACGATTTGATTTGTCATATTTCAAATGTATGTGGCCTTCTTAGTTTCTCGGGTTATGTTCTGCAGATGTCGCAACCACCGAGGAGGCGGAGCGGCTTCAATTTCTAGCCAATCGCGCAAATACTTTTCTTGAAGGGTATGTTCAAATGCAACGTGACATTGCGGCAGGAACGTTCGAACTGAAAGAGAAGACATTGTGGGTGCTGCACGAGGCTCCCTTTGAGGTTACTGGACCCATGATGCCTGTTCCTTCGGGTGCTTTGAGCGCGAACGGGCGAGATGCGGAAGTACTGATTGTCGATGAGCCAATGGCTGATACGAATGATATTGAACGTGGATACACGGATGCACAACTGGCTGATTACGTGCAGGGCCTTCGGGACTCCGTAGCGGTTCACGTGCGCCCAGTACCTCGTCCTATCTACATCGGGGCACAAAAAAATACCATTAGAAGACGAGCTCGAGATCATCTTGCGCAATACATTCTGGGAGAAACTGACGACCCGGACTACGATGTGAGCTACAGCAAGATGAAGAAAGGTAGCATGGCTGTGTTGATTGCTCCCGAATCCGAGAAGACTGCCCGGACGGAATACCCGTTTCGTATCGCTCTGGGAAGGAGCCGAGGATGGTCGAGATATCTGTACCTTTGTGAGGTACAAGAGCAGCTGCTAAATGAGAAAGGTGAGAAATGTTTGTTGATGTGATTGCGCGCGCAACCTGCTTTTAACATCACAACGTTTTATGTCAATCTAATATCTCTTTATCTTCTTTCTGGTGCAGGAGAAAAATGTTTGCGGTGGTTGACTTGTGGTACATTTAAGCTCACGAGCGCCTCCCAAAAGGAGGCCCAGAATGCAGACTCCCGGCTTTCGAAGGAGAAGGCATCGAAACCTGAAAGTTTCCGGCTGCATCAACGTACCAAGCAGGTGGCGCCGTATACACCAAGCGAAGTATTAGTAGCATGGGACTGGGACACGGAAGAGGAGCGCCGAAAGATCAATGCAAGCACACAGCGATGGATCCCGGGTGAGCAATATGACTTGTTGGTCAAACGAGTCATCGCCAGCGACATGTCAAAGAGCTTTGAGCCGCCCGAGCATAGAACACCCAAACTCTTACTGCGCGACGCAATCATGCCATTAGAGGATAAAGAGGATAAAGAGGATAAAGAGGATAAAGAGAACGCGGAGGCTGAAGAGGGTGAGAGTTCGGACGAGGAAGCCTCTTTGTCGTCCTTGTCCGATGATGACGACCAGATGTGTGAATATCTCGATCAGTCCGATGAACTTGTATATAGAAGTTGTAAAACAATAGTATATATTGTGAATATCTAATGTTGAACTATCGTGGTATTACCACGTTTGATTTCCTTGCACTCATTTTACCTAGTTCATTTTCCTTGCACTCAGATTGTTCGGACGCCCAAGGAATCCTTGGGAACGCGTATCACATGGATGGAACAAACACCACATGTCTGCATGGTCATATAAAACTTGCTTTCACGGCATCCCTGTTCATTTTTTGCTTACGCTCACCATCCACCCACCTCCTACCAACATTCCAAGAACATGGACGCTCAGCGAATCAACCTGACGGTCGATCCGAAACATGTTTTGTTTTTTATTGTTCTGCCCTTCATCCGTGCGAGGTACGATAGGAGAAGGCAAGCGCAAAGGGATTCAGTTGCTAGAATGAGAAACGGCGAATGCCCAGAGTGTATGAGGGAGTATAACAGGCCTATTTGGGAGGACAAGAATCGATGGAACGATTTATGGCATAAACATTTTCATGAGAGGCACGACCCCGTGTGGCGTCGAGCCTTGGAGTTAGAACCAATCCGTCCCCGTTTTCGTCTGACACGCCTTGGCCGCCATCTGTTAAAACTGCAGAGTCACCCGAATTTTCACCCCGACAATCTCGATTGATGACCAGGTATATGTTTCTTTGTTTCTTTGTTTCTTTCTTTCTTGAGCAGGATTGCCTTGCTATCATCCTAGCCACAAATTCTTATCCACCTGTGAATTCTGTGTGCCCGCAGATGATGACACCAAGCTCCTCGCACACACATCGCGGTGCATTGGCTACTTTGAAGAGGCACACGTAGAATAATAACAATAAGAATAACACATAGACTTCGATATGCAACGAGGTTGTGTCATTGTGAGATGACCTTTTGACAATAGTAGGGTGAGATTTGTACTTTTTATGTAACATGTCTTACGTTGGTTTGTAAAATGTCACGCATTATAAAGCCTGCCTATATCTTCATCAGCATTCATTTCTCGCTTTCGCTCACGATAGACCCCACCTCCTACCAGTGAGCGACACACCCAGATGCCAGACTACTACATTGTCCTTTTCCGTTTTGTGCTTCCCGCCATCCGGGAAAGACGCCGTTCCCGCGAGGAATGCTTTTTGCACGCATGGGTAGAAGAACGATTTCTGTGGGCCCTTGAAACACGAGTACGCATTACATGCCCCGATATCCCTGGCACGTTTACCTCAGAAATCATTGTGTTTCCTGTGACACTTGCGCGGGTTTTTTTTCATCCTCGGAGAATTGCGAACGACGACGTCGGCGGCTTAAGAGTCAATGAGGCGTCCTACTTTAATCGGACTAGTTGGATTTCCGGTATGAATTTGTATCGCAGTTTTAACGAACTCCACCGACGATGGTTATATGATCACCATTGGGCCTGGTGCAACGGTTGGTTTCGCAACTTCCTTGACTATGACGCTGATGGTAACGAATTCGTCTATGCTCGTGTATACGACCGGCCCTGTTGCGATGATTGCGGAAGGTCAGATTCCCTTGTTATGCGAGTGACTTACCCACATCGATACATATGTGTCGACCGCGCGAGTTGCGAGTTCTGGCAGGATACCGATGATACCGAAATCCCAGAGTTGCTGTCCTCCGACTCCGACTAAGGTATAAAAGCTCAATACCTCTTACTCAGCCTTCATTTCTTGCTTTCGCTCACCATACATCGTGCCACCCCTGCCACCTCCTACCATTCTGAGAGCCACCCGCCTGATGACAGCCCACGGCCACTATCTCCTTTTCGAATGCGTTCTTCCCGTCATCCGGGAAAGACGCCGTTCACGCGAGGAATCCTTTTTGCACGCGTGGGTGGAAGAGCGATTTCTGTGGGCTCTTGAATCACGTGAACGTTCGCCGCGCTATTTTGCGTACCCCTTTACCACAAATCAAGTCAGAAGACGGGCAGTGTTCCCTGTAACGCTTGCGATATACTTTGGTGGACCTGACGTGGGGTCAGTGGAAATGCAGGATGACGATGTATATGCTCGACAGTCTCGCTATAGGCACTTACATGTCTTTCGCGGCGAGGCGTCCTATTTTCGCAACTGGTCTCGTTGGATTTGCGGTATGCACTATCGCGATTTAACCGAACTCCGGCGTAGGTGGTTGGTCGATCACCATTGGGCCTGGTACAACGGCTGGTTTCGCAATCAAGTTACCTATGATGGAGATGGCAATCTATTTTATGCTCGCTTATACACCTGGGCTTGTTGCCATGATTGCGGTTCTCGAAGGACAGTTCTTGAACGTTGCAATGATGACCGAGAAACTGATATGCCACACCGCTACATCTGTGTCGATCGGGAGGCTTGCGATAGTGTGATTGAGCTTGAAATAGCTGACGAGGACACAGATTCGGAATGGGGCCATCATTTGGACGACTCAACCGATTCGGATCCGTCGGCGGGATCCCTGCACGATTAGCCACGATTAGTCATAATGCACAATTGAATAGAATACACATGGAATGTAACCACTGTGTAATACAACCACTGTGTAATACAACCACTGTGTAATAATGTAACATACAATGATTATTAAAAATGTGAAGATCGGGGTTCTTATACCATTGCTTGTACCATACACGTGACTTATGATATTTTTGTTGCCCGCATCGAGAAGAATTGTTTTCTAGAATAGATGGGTGGTGGCTAAAGCCACCGATTGAGATTCGACCATCAATTCAAATCAAGACGAGTCATCCGCCGACAGTCGACAAGGTCAGTGCAGATGTACCCGTCGCCAATACGGGTAAGATCCATATCAATGCGTCGGCATCGACTGCAGGCAGGCCTCATAGACAACTCGTACCGCGACGGGTAGATCCATTGAGGATCTGCATGCTCGTTGTAAAAGCCGTTGTACCAGGCCCAATGATATTCACGAAGCCACCGTTTTGCGAAGTCGTCGAAATCGATGTAGTCTAGCCGGAATCTGAAGTTGTTTGACATGCCAGGTCCTTGCCAATGGAACCCTTCATCATCGTAATATGGGGCTTCAAAGTTGGAGGTAGGGAATATCTGCAAGAAATTTCCCCAATCACGAACATCCCCCAATCGACTTCGAGCAGATCACGTAATTCATAGAAATAGTGAGCCAAAGTTACAGGCATCCAAACATCACCAAACATGCCCGAAAACGTCAAAACTTGTTCTTCCAACGCCCACAAGAAACGTTCTTCGACCCATGTTTGCACAAAGTATTCCTCACGCAGTTGACGCATTTCCCGAATGTAAGGAAGAACAATCCCAAACAGGACGTAATGGGTATCCGCCATTCTTGATAATGCAAAGATGAAGCGGTGTGTCTTCCAGGAAGAAATGGAAAATGATCCTCCTAAAGGCCTCAAGCGATTTAAAGATTGCCAAGGAGGGCTTGGGCCTCTCAAGGTGAATGCCGCAAACCAATAGGATGAAACCAACAATCACAAGATTGGCCAAGATAAGATTGGCGCGGACAAATGTTGGCCCAAGATTGGCGCGGATTGCGAGTTCTGGCAGGATACCGAAGTCCCACAGTTGCTGTCCGACTCCGACTCCGACTAAGGTATAAAAGCTCAATTCATCTTACTTAGCCTTCATTTGCTGCTTACGCTCACCATCGTGCCACCCCTGCCACCTCCTACCAGAGAGTGAGCGACGCGCCTCTACAAACTCGTGATGCCTTCAGTGTTAAGGTTTGGTGTGCATCGGAATCGTGCCAGTATCGATGTAGATGCCATTAATCGCCATGAGATGGAGCACCGACCATGCCCCGAATGCAATTTGCACCAGTGGACTTTGAGAACGATGGCAAACCGCCCTTTCCGCCGCCCGCCGATGCCTCACAGGCATGATCTGATATGGGCTATGTGGCGCTTTACCCGACGAACTCGGTTTTATCTGTTTTTTGAATTGGTAGAGCCGGAACGCTATCCCGATCGCGCTGAATATGCATGGGGTGAAGCGTGGATGACTCCGCGATTAATGGTTATTCCAGTCGACGTTGTACGCCTATTGGTCTGTTGGTACCAGAATGACGAAACGACACCTTTCGACGAGTACTGTATCAGTTGCGATTGCCTTAGTTGATCAGGTATACAAGCTCAATACCTCTTACTTAGCCTTCATTTGCTGCTTACGCTCACCATCGTGCCACCCCAGCTTGACACTAACAACTAACAACTGACCACGCTCAGGCAAACTCGTCATGAAATGCGATTATTGTGACCTTCCTGCAAACGTTCGCATATGGTTTAATGCTGGTTCGCATCTTGTTGCGATAAATGAGCATACCGAACATTTCGCGTGTATGCGTTGTTCTTACGAAATATTCATGTGCCAGGAAGCAATGGACGACGAAGACGGAGTATACTGGGAGCTGATAGATTAGTAGACCATTACTTTCCGGCGTCTGAAAGGCGTGGAATGAACTAATTCGAGATCGCTTGCCTGGTAGCAACTTACGTACTTTGCAATGTAATAGTAACGCTATGATATGTTGTACGACCAGCTGACTTATGGCTTTTGCGACATATATATATTGTAACACTACTAACACTAGCAAACATTCTACTTGTAACGTTAAACGAATATACACCGTTCATGCAACAATACCCGTGTGATGATAGTTGTATAGCCGCGTTTTTTGACGCGGGGCTTGTGTTTATGAACACACCCAATCCAAAAAAGATATCTCTCTCCGTTGATTGCTCGATGATCACTCGAACCACAATGGCAAACCGCATAATGAAGGCATACCGTACCGCATAAACGCATATCGTAACCTACGTGGCTGCCACGTGTCTGCATTACACTGCGCGTTATGATGACGTGGCAGGTCACCCGTCGTCTATAAACCGAGAATAGTAACAGAAAAACACCGTCTAAAAACATGCATAGTGGTTCACGTATCCCCAATAGTCTGTTCACCACGCATTGTGCGATTCGTGCCAAGCAACAGAGGCATCCGATTGGTAAATCAGACCGTGATAATCACGACGCGTATCCCGGCGCGACGGGGCATACAAGGCTACACACGAAGCGATCCACAGTGTGAAACACACATACGTGTAAGTACGAGCGAAGGTCGCTGCATACACAGACTATATCACCATGCACCACGTGATATAGTGTGCGTGGCAATGCATGCTGTGTTACGAACACATGCATGTATGCAGCTGGCTCGATAACGCGTACCCTTGGAAAATATAAACGTCTCAAAGCCGAACTTGTGCGTGGTTGTCAGGAACGGACCGTTCACCGCGCGTGCGTATATGCACTATTTGCAATATTTTAGCAATAGTCGCACTGACCACTATTCTTACAAAACAAGTCGTGACTTTGTGTACGATAGGTGTATTGTATCCGTGCTGTCCTGAGCTGAGCTTTGGATGCAGCTGGCTCGTTTACACACGAGGATGATACTGGGTTGCATGATGCAATGATGGAAAAATATATAGCTCATCAGCCATATTATATCACTCTAAAAACACCACCACATCGAATACAAATGTATTGATATGACAACATATATTAGAGGCATCCAGGATCACCCAGACCGTGACAAACACGACGCTTATCCCGGCGCGACGGGGCCTGGGAGACTTGTGGAATGCGCCATGGCCGTTCACGTAATCACGTCGCATCAAATACTGCAAACACTCCGTACGTGCCGTTGTATGTTAAGCCTCGGTCTGTCTTGTTGGAGTGTAATGTATATATAATTACCGACTTCACACAGGACCTCGGATCTTCCGGATGCAATGTATGTAGATAATCAACCCGGTATCTTCGCAACACGTTGTCGCAATACACCATCACGTACCCATCCCAGGTAGTGTGTCATACAATTTATGACCAAGGGTTAGAAGCATATCATGCATGTATCATCTCAACCGTCGTGTGCCATCACGTATCAGGACTGTCACCATAAGTTACATTGACACCATTTGTTCGTGATGGAACTTTCATTAGGTGATCGTACTAGAAGTATTCAGTCTCTTCCTGAATCTCTGAAAACGTTTATTACGCTTCCACCGCCTAAGGCGCAATAGCCGAACGTATTGATTCTCTCTTTTCACACTTTTCTTATTGGCATTATTATTCGCAGGGGTCTTCCAAGACATGTTGCATAACGTGTAGTGCAAGAACGCATTTGTCCTATCGAGCACCCATGCACGACTCATGGCGGAATCTGGTGAACCAGGCTTCGGACCCATAATTTTATGCACTGCCATGTCAAAAATAGCGAAACCAATAGCATCCCTGCCATGGTGAGCATATAGTGATGGGCAATACAACCCACCAAATGCCCTGTCGCAAACGATGTCTCATGAATACTTATCGGATGCTTCCGAACGGGCACACATGCCTGCAAAGTGATTCCGATTCGGATGGAGATCATCGAAAGTCGTCCGATCACCGGCATGCACATATTTCAGAATACGAGCAGGCTTCATGTCTGTCCTTGGTGATATACATGTATCAAAAGCACGCATGACCTCAGGACGTGTCCTGATGAATGTGTACACTTGTTCTATTATATTACAACAATTGCCGATGTTGAAGCAAGGGTCGGAATCGGTTTCTGTGGGAGGACTGCTCCTCACAAGGCACTGTAACTACTGATGGGAGTCTTATATGGACTGCATATAATGACTAACTGCCTAGGTACTGCTAGGTCAGCTCTTTAGACATAGGACTGCTATGTCTAGACTTACTACATATATTTGCATGTAAGAATTAGGTATTATATTTGACTTTTGCCATGCGGCTGTTTTTACTCTAGAAATCTCAACTGTTTCTTTGGCCTTGGCCATTACTTATTCACTCAGCTCTCTGAGGTAATCCTAGTCAGCATGGCCAAGTCTCATCAACCTATCATATGCTTGTACTACATTATCATGCAGTATGATGTGCCATTATTCTACATGTCACATTATTACACAGTACAGTGGTACTGTGTACTCCCATATAAGGGGGGTCTCTTCCTCAACAGGGGTCTCGGACGCTAATGCTGTAAGGCGCGTATGACACTTCTGGCATGTATGACATTGCTGAGTCATCCGCGCATGACACCGTGTGTTGTCCTAGCACAACTCCCCCCCCCCTTCAGGTGGGAAGCGTCCTCGCTTGTGCTTAGATGCACAGTCGTTAGGCTGATTCGGAGCCCATGGTGTCCCACTCGCTGTCGTCGGACATCACTGGTGGCGGCGTAGGGCTGTACTCCGGCATCAAGGTCACCGGCTCCTCGTCAGCTTCTTCCGGATTAGCGCAGACTCTTTCATCGTTGAGATCTGTCTCATTTTCATCTCTCCAAAGCAGCTCCGCTAGGTATTCACACACCGCTGCGATTGCCCCCACGGGTTGTTCCACCGGTAGAGAGCTGAATAATTGTTTAAGCAAGGCTGCGGGGATGCCATACACGTGCCATCCAGCTCCCATGCCTGGTCTAGGGTCGCCCGACTCTCTGCTGGTGGAGCCGCTCTGCGCCATCTTCTCGTGTCGTCCATAACGGCGTTTGAAGTCGCAGGGGTTTTCGGGGTCGCAAGACTTCAGGGTGGTGATAGGCGCGTTGGTCCAGAAGTGGGTGGGTTTCTTGTAGGGCATACCATACTTACAATACGTAGCCAGATGCGGAGGTGGCAACCCTTGCATGCATCGGCGAGTGTGTAACCCATGAGGAGCTCGGCCACGCGGGTTCTCGATGAAGTAGAAGCTCGGCTGGAGGTACTTGATGATCTCCAGCGTTCTCCGCACTTGCCTGTCAGCACCACGCACGTTTCGTATCCCTACCGTTTTGGCTTGGCTGTACTCCGTGCATGGAGGGCTCGCCTAAATGACGTCAAAGTGCTTGGGCGAGAACTGCCGATAGTCCCAGTGCAGGATGTTTTCGCAGTGAGTGGGCTTCCATCGGTTCTGGATGTCCACCGAGACTACCTCACACCCAGGAAACTGCTTGCTGAACTGTCGTTCGACGGAGCCTGTGCCACAAAACAACACCAAGATCCGTATTGGGCGTCGAGACGGTTGTAGGCGTGCTGCTCCTCGACCAGGTCCTCGGGATGGCATGAAACTAGTGGGCGACACCGTCGCGAATGTGCCCACCTCGTCGTCGGCTCGTTCTTCCGGGATCCACGCCATTCCGTCCGCCTGTAACTCTTCAGGATCCGTCAACCATATCGCTCCTGCTGACTCCTCGCGTTTGCGAGTGACTCTGCTCTTTTCACGTTCTTGCCTCTTGGCCTCGACCTTCTCGAACTCCTGAAGAGCGCGGTTAGGTATTCCTTTTCGGCCAACTCCATCGAACTCGAGGTCCTCGCGAGTTTTCCATTCATTCTCGGAGCGCGGCATACCTACCCATTTGACCATGTACTCCGTCCATGTCCGCCCGCTACGTCTCCTCGTGCGTGACCTCTCAATGCACTCCACCGCCATCTCCTTACGACCGCTCACGTCCACAGGGGGAGGCGGAATCTCCGCACTCCTGTCCGCGAACTTGTCCTGGCCCGACTCCACTGGGGTGAGTCTATCCACGGTGAAGACGTCGTACACCTTCCACTGTGGTGGTAGCTTCAGGCGGTAAGCCGCGGGGGCCCCTCGGTCCTCGGGGGCGAGCTCCATCTGCCGATCGCTGTGGAAGGCCTCCAGCACCTCCATCGGGCCCAGGCGCTTCTTCAGCAACTTCTTGTGTAGGCCCCGATCCCCGGGCTGGGTGAGATGCGTGGCGTCCACCCACACCATGTCACCTATTGCGTACCGGCGAGCGCGATGGCGAGCGTCATACTGGGCCACTTGCTGCTGCTGAGCTACCAGCAACCTATCGCGAGCAGTCTGCAACTGCTGAACAAACTGCCGGGCGGTCTCGTGGGCCGTGCCTTTCTTCACGACGTCCCCTCTCCCCCCCTTGGCGCGGCCCCTACGAGAGGCCAACGCAGCTTCTACGAAGAAGTCGAGCTGCGACGCTGGGGCATGCCCATAGCAAAGCTCGAAGGGTGTGAATCCAGTAACCGCGGACCTGGAGTCGTTAATGGCGTACTCCACCGGGGTGCACCACAAATCCCAGTCTGTCTGGTTTGCGTCAACGTAGGCGCGCAACATGCGCTCCACCGTGTGGTTTGTGTGCTCCGCTTGGCCGTCCCCTTGTGGATGGTACGGCGTAGTGGAGGCCACCTGCACCCCCATAAGGCGATGCAACTCCATATGAAAGGCGTCACGGAAGCGAGAGTCCCTGTCACAAATGATCTTCATAGGAGCACCGTGCAGTCGCCAAACATGGTCGAAGTACATTCGTGCCATTTGCTCAGCGGAACTGTCAGAGTACAGCATGGGGACCACGTGCACCATCTTGGACAACTTGTCCGTGAACGTGGCGAAGGCGTCGTAGCCCCGCTCCGTGCGCGGAAGACCTGTGACGAAGTCAATGCTCACCACCTGCCACAGCCTGACCGGGACCTGGAGGGGGTTCAGCTGGCCATCCGGATAGCTGTTCCTCGGGCGGGTTTGCTGGCATATCAAGCACGAGCGGGTCCAGTCGGTGACGTCTTTGTTCATGCGGGGCCACCAGAACCGCCGCACTATCCGAGCAAGAGTCTTATCTCGCCCGGTGTGTCCCGCCGCGGGAGACTCGTGCGCTTCACGCATGACTATCTCTCGAAGGGGAGAGTCGGACGACAACACCAGTTGGTAGCGTCCCTCCGCGATGCGCCAGATCATGTCGTCAACCATACGGAAGGTGTCCGTGCGCTGGTGCGGGGCGGCTAAAAGCTCTTCCTTTAACATCGTGAGGTAAGGGCTTCGTTCGTACTCCGCGCGTAGTGCTTTCACGAACTGCCATGCCTTCAATTGTCCTTTGGTTGCGCGTGCCTTGGCCGCTGGCCCCGACGTGACCATAGGCTCGCTTGCACCTTGAGCGGCGGGCGCACGGGCACTCTTCGCTCGAGGCCGAGTCCGGCTGGCCGCTGGCGCCCACACCAGCAGCACGGGCCACCGCAGCGCTGGTCGGCCTCCATCTGGTGACTCAAACAAGCATGTAGGGTGACCCTTGGCATCCTTGAGGTCGAACACCTTGACCACGTGTAGGCCGTACTTGGGCTGGATAAGGGAGCGCCAGGACGCGTCATAGTCCGGCAGTAGGAACATCGCCGACGTGTTCTCTGGGTCGGCGCGCCACTCAGCCATAAAGTGGCGTAGGATCCTCTCAATGAGGTTGCTATCCTTGGTGTAGGGGGGGTTGCACCAGACGTGCTTTCCCCGCCATTGCTGCTTGAGGCACTCCGTCCAATAGGTGTCCACCTGGCGGTTGACGCCCATGGAGTCACAACACGCGTCCACGTCGAACGGGCCGTACTGCGCTGAGATCTCTTCGAACTTCTCCTTTACCAGTTTCCAGTCCTGCCGGTCTACCACGTTATCGTAGTGGGAGCTTGACGCGGGAGGGGAACTTTGTTTGCCGGGAGGGGAAGGACTAAGGGGAGTTGAGGGGGCTGGAGAGGGGGCTTGCTCCGGTTGCGAGCGAGAGCGAGTAGTGACGCCAGCAAGGGTGGCTTCATGCAAGGCGCGCTCCGCGGTGTGCAACGTCTCAGCTGCGTCTTCCCACAGGTCGGGGCTTTCCACCCAGGTGAGCCCATTCAGATGAGTGAGCTCCCCAACGACCAACGGAGGGCTGACCGGAGGTACAGACTCGTCTTCAGAGTCGGAGTAATCAAACGTGGAGTCGAGCACCGAGATGGGGTCTTCAAGGATCTTGACTTTAGCGGGCTCCTCGGACGGCTCTTCGTCGGTGTCGTCCTCGTCGATTGCACCGAATACTGAGGTGGGATCGGCGGGGGTCGAGTTCTCAGCCGGCTCCCTTGGCACACTCTGACGAGGCTCGTCTGTATCCCGGTCGACTACAGTAAAGACCGGTATATAAGAAGCTCGGCTATAAGAAGCCAGCCGCTGGCTTTTTGCCCAAAAATTAAGAAGCCGGCTAAGAAGCCAGCCGCTGGGGGAAAAACGGATGGCGATAGAAAAAATGCCATTTTAAGAAGCTATACCGCTGGAATTTCGAGAAGAGGCTACATTAAAATGATCGATTTAAGAAGCCGTATCATGAATATCGATCCAGTGAACTCGTTCTCAATTAATCGTATACAACGTATCGATATATATCTATATGTATATATGTATCAAGGGTCGGAATCGGTTTCATTTTTGTAATCGATTATCAACAATCATAATTGTTACATTTGTTGAAATCGATTTGATTGTCTAATTGTTTCGCCCTTAACACTGGTAATTTTTGCGAGTTTGAAAGTAGTTATCACGATTAATCATAATTGTACGCCTCAAATCCAAATCGATTCGATACCAATAATCGATTAATCGGACAATTACATTGCAAAATCACAAATCGATTCCGACCCTTGATATGTATATCTATACTTCGAAGAATGCAACCATTATTAAGGTTCAATACACTTGAGAAGTTTTGGATGATCACAAGCACAATGCATATGCAGTACTGAAGGTACACAATAAGTATTCTCATTACGTATGCATCATGGCATGGTATCGGTTGTGGGCGGTCTTATGCGTCTCGACTTCGAAAGTAATCTCTGACTGCTGAGCATCACTGGTGAGTGCTGGAATGTCCTGTGTCTTGGACACTGTTCCGTCCAAAACGTTGCGCTTCTGTGCGACATACTCAGAGGTGTCTAATATTTCAAGCGCTAAAAATTCTGCCAGCTCTTTTAACTCGGATTGAATCGCGTTTGTCAGGGCGTATACAAATCCGCCCGCGAGTGACAATAGCTTGCTTTTCTCGGCTTTGAAGTCGGAACTGCTAATTTCACCGCGGTCTAACAGCTGCTTCAATTGCTGCAAAGAAGCCTTCATTGCTGGATCCATCCTACAAGAGCTCTGTGAGCTCCAAGAAATACACCTGAAATAAGAAGTCACCGCTGGGTCTACAAGTCTGTGTGTCGGTTTCTGGGTTTTAAAAGCCGAAATTAAGAACTTCGACGCTGGTCGACAGTCAGAAGTTGGACCCCCAAGATTAGAAGCTGAGCGCTGGATCACGTTGGCGAATCTGGAATCAGAAAATTTTGCCGATTTAAGAAGCGGCACACGCTGAATTTGGATTTCCGATGGTCAGGATTTTGCCAAATTAAGAAACGTGCCCACGCTGGCAAAGGCAAATCCATGACCGTCGATTAAGAAGCCAGCCGCTGGCAAAATTTCCCCGGCTTCTTATATACCGGTCTTTACTGTACGCCCTTCTCCTTGAGCCCCTCCCTGGCGGATGACTGCTTGTACTGTAGTCTGGTCGTCTGGATTGGGCGTCCGGAACTACTAGGCATCGGCCAGGTACGTGCTCCATTTGGTGCACGCCCACTTCCACCAAGTCTTCATACCAGCGTGCCTGGCGTCGACTCAGCTCCCGAGCCGGCGCGAAGAGCCACTGCAAGGGTTTGTGGTCACCCATGAGTTTGAAGTCGGTGAATATAAGGTAATGCCTCCACGTCACTGTGGTGCAGTGGTGGATGGCGCACAGCTCCCGCTCCCCAGCGTGGTAGTTCTGCTCGGCCGAGGAGAATTGCCTGCTCTCGAAGGCCAACGGCTGAAGACCTCGTCCCAGGTCTTGCATCAGCACGCCTCCTAGTGCGACCGCACTCGCGTCGGTCTGCACGCAAAATGGGCGAGACCCATCGGCTGCTGAGCGCTGGTCCGGTAGGGCGAGGATTGGTGCTGAAATCAATGCTGACTTCAATCGTTGGAAGGCTTCTTTCTCCTCCTTGCCCCAAGTCCATGGCACTCCCATCTTCGTGAGGCGAGTGAGAGGGTGGGCAATGTGAGCGAAGGACTGGATGTACCGCCGGTAAAAGCCACACATTCCAAGGAATTGGCGCACGTGGGTGACAGTCTCGAGCTCCGGCCAGTCGCGAACTGAGGCAACTTTGTCGCGTTGGGGGCGACAACCTTCCTTACTGCACACATGGCCAAGGAAGCGTACTGCTCGCATGCACAACTTCAACTTGCTTCGCTTGAGGTATACTTTGTGCTGGCGACAGGCAGCTAATACAGCTCGTACATGGCCGACATGCTGCTCAGGTGTGTCACTGAAAATCATGATGTCGTCCACGAACACTCTGCAGAAGGGTAGGTGTCCGAGGTATTGCGTCATCATTCTTTGCCACGTGCTCGGTGAGTTGCTCAGTCCCATAGGCATGACCAGCCACTCATAAGCTCCGAAGTGGGTGGTCATGGCCGTCTTCTCGATGTCCTCCTGTTCCATGGGAACTTGCCAGAATCCCCACAAGGCGTCTGCAGTGGAGAAGACGGTTGCTCCTTGTAGGTCATCGAGGAGGGTTTGTACGTCAGGAAGAGGGTACTTGTCCTTGACCGTGATCTCATTTATCGACCTGTAGTCGATAACCAAGCGCAACTCCTTAGGGTTGCTCGGCTTCGGCACCATAAGTACCGGACAACCCCAGGGAGACGCCGATGGACGGATGTACCCCTTGGCCAACAGCTCGTCAAGTTGTGCACGAAGTTGCCGAAGCTCCTCTTGCGACAACTTGTAGTTACGCCGATGTAGCGGCTGTCCACTCCAGTCGGATCGCAAGCGAATGTTGTTCTTGTAGTCGCGGCTTTGGACGGAGTCAGGCAACTCCGTACATATGACGTCCCTGAACTCCTCCTCAAGGTCGCGCAGCTGTTGCCATATCTCCGGGGACACTGTCTCGTCAATCTCGTCCGGCTCCTCCGCTTCCATGGCGTGGGGCTTGGGCGGCGGTGACGGTGGTTCCTCGGCCACTGGAGCGGCCTGCTCTTGAGATAAACCTTCAGTATGGGGCTTCTCGTCGCTCCAGCGCACACGCTTGCGTCGCGGCCGACGTTCGCGGAGTAAGCGCCTTCCCTGCTCCAGCGCGGCTGCGGCTTCGGCATGCCAGGTGGGTGGTTTCCCTTGCGCGTGGTCGTCGATTGCCTGGGCACGTACGTGCTCGGGTAATAAAGCAAATGCTCCCAAAGCTTCCCGCTTGCTCTGGAAGAACCCCAGATGTAGGTTGTTGGATGGCGCATTGTCCGCCGGGGGACCAACAGCACCCTCCAGCGCGACCACGTCAAAGTTTTGTGGACGGGTGGACTCCACTGTTGCATACACCTTATCCAAGTGGTCCTCGTCACTGGTGCCTGGGCTGGGCCGCACAGATTCCCGGAGGAGTAGAGCGTCCTCGGCTTCGGAGTCGGTGTCTGACGCGGACATCAGCGCAGGCGCGTCCGTCTCACCCAGATCCGCTTGGGAGGAGTCCATGGCGCCCGCGACTTGGGCGTCTTGCTGCTCAGAGCTAGACGTGGCGCGACGCTCGGATGAAGCGTCCTTGGGCTTGGCGTTGGTCTCGGCGTCGGCCTCTTCGTTACAGGCGACCGCCCCGAAGGTGCCGTCGGGTGCCAGGTACACCACGAAGGCACAATCATCCTTAGATTGGAGGGCTCGAAGGTCCTTGCGTACCCTTTTGGGGTCCAACAAGACTACTTGTACCAGCGCCATGGCCTTGTCCTTGGGTCTTGAGGGGTCTGGCGTTCCCGGCGAGCAGCCTGTAATGACCACTCTCTTGCTTCCGGAACCAAACCGGATGGAACCCCATCGGGAGTAATCCAAGGTGACTGGGGAGTGGGAGGCTAGCCAAGGTCCTCCAAGGATAATATCCACGCAAAGATCAATGGGCATCACTCTGAGCTCCAATTGCTTGACGTACAACCCCTTGGTGGTCTCTGCTTGCAGTCGAGGGCGGACGCACGTGTTGACATCGTACGACGCGCCGTCAGCTACTCGCACTCGCATGGGGTTTTCGTGAGGTCGAGGCGTCAGGGAGGGAATGCTGCGTACAGTCTTGTCCGAGATAATGTTGGTGGAGCACCCACTGTCCACCAGCACCTTTACGCGACGACCGTTCACGTACGCCCAGAACAACAACAAGGTGGGGGCCTTGGAATTGTTGATCTGTCGAGGTGGCGCTCGCGATGTTGATACAGCCGCCAGGAGATCACTCCAACCAGGGCTCATGTCCCCACTGTCGGTGATGCTGTTGAGCTGGCATACGATGGGGTCGTCCTTGGCATGAGGGTCGCCTAGGTCAGGAGGGTCGTCCATGTCGGAGTCCCATGGTAACTCGTAGGTGCCTGCATCGGCCAAGAGCCCTTGAGCGGTGGCTGTCTGCACCAGGTCCCTGGGTGGGTAATCAGGTGGGTACAAGGCCACTTGGATGACCTTGTCCTTCGCTGCTCGCGCCATATCATTCGTCGCCAAGTCACTTGCGTACTGGAGGAGTCCGTCTTCTACTTCCTCTTGCGCTTGTTCCTTGGCTAAGATGTGCAGTAGCTCTTCGTCTATAGGAGAGTCCCGCTCCAAATATGGGAGGCCACTGGCATAATCCCGCTTAAGCTTCTCTCGTTGGCGAACCTTCTCCAGCCCACTGAGCCACCTCCTCCTTGGTGCTCCTTCAGCTCGAGCTGCATGGGTCGGTGACAGCCATGGTCGAGGGCGGTCACTCCGTGTGGTTGAGGTTGCCTCGACAGTCGTGTTGTCGTTAGGTGAGGGCGTACGAGGTCGACGCCCAAGCTGGATGTCTTGACGTCGTCGTCGGTATTCTTGCAGCCTTTTAAGTTTGCTAAGGGCTGCGGGTAAGGGTGATCGAGCTCGAGCTTCTCGCTTGTTGGAGGTAACCGCGCTGTGCGTTGGTGACCGCGTGGGTCCTCGGCTGCGTCGATGCCCGGCTCTCCAAAGCGGTGGGCTCGTGCTCCGCGGAGGTGTACGGGGCGGTGCAAGGTCCGTTTTCAGAGCCTTGATGGAGGACCTCAAGCCCCGTGTGCCCACCTTGGAGCGTAAAGCGCTCGTCCCTTGCCCTCGGACAGCTCGAAATTGCCAACCTTGCAATGGTTGGCCTGTTGGCTCCAAGTGCACGCGGTAGCTCTCGGTCACCTTCAGGGTACGACGGTGCCGTTTCTCAACGTGCTGGGAGTCGTCTGCGAGGTCCTCGCTCGTACACACTAGAGACTTGGCTTCCTTGCGAAGACGAGCTTCGACCACTTGACGCTCCGGCGCGGGAGGAGGGCTAGTCATCGCCCGCGAGGGTAGCATGTTGAGCTCATCGGAGTCTAGGTATCCTGTGCAAGGAGCACTCCGCCTTTGACGTCGACGGGCTCTTCTCCACTTCTCCCGCAACTGCTGCTCCGAGAGGTAGGAGGGGGGCTCATCGCGGGGATGTGGGGTTCCACAGCCCGAGCTCATTAGGACTTGGAGGGTACTCCGAGCTCGAGGGAGTCCTCCGCGGCAAAATCCATTAGTTCCTTTGGCAACACCGCGTTGAGCACGTCGCAGTATTCATCCGTTTCCACTTCGTGCATGATCATGTCCAAGGTTTCAGCCAGAAGTGCTTTGGCCCACTCCTTCTTACGAAGAGCAGCCTGTGGGCACTCTCGAGCATAGTGCTCTTTGCTTTGGCACAACCTGCAACCAGTGTACTCCGGGGAGCCCAGACGTTGCCCAGTAGGAGTTGCACCCGCGGGACGATCTTCGGCTAGAGCTAGTAGCTCCTCCGAGACCTCCACCGCTGCCAGTAGCTGCACTGGCGCTCTCCTACTCGTCGCGTTGTTCAAATGCAACTCCGCCTCAATGGCGTATTCCAGCGCTAGGCGTCGACTGGCTGGAAGGGCGCGGTCGGAGGAGGATCAAGGGGGTCCCCTTCCGCTCTGCAATCTCGAACGCCTCCTTCCGTACCTCCGCGGATAAGCCCGAGAGGAAGACGTCCAGGAGGTCGGATTCCGGAACCGGTGTGGTGAGCTCGTGTGTCGCCAACATGGTCACTACGCGATGGGCTAGATGCAGTCCATCCCAAAACTCGCGCACTTTGCGCGGTGTCGCCATGCGTCCTTGAGTTTGGCGTACTCGGCGTAGGAACGAGCCCAAGGTGGCCATTTCACTCTTCAGCGGCACGATCAGCTTCGCCAGCGGCACAATGACCTTCTCAAGGTTCAACGACTTGTCCGCCTCGGCATCCAGGAGAACCCCTCGCAGCTCCGTTCCTTCGGAGCTAGGCGTAGGGAAGCAATGCTGGGTGATCTCCTTCAACAAGATATGCACCGAGAGAATCGGCTCTCCGAGCTCGAACGCTCCGTTGGGCACGTTGCACGGGGTGTTCATCGCGAGGAGCACCACTGGAAGGGCTAAGCACCTGTCGAACTCGTCCACGAATCGCAGCAGCGGGCCGAAGGGGTTCGTGGACCCCTCCAGCGGTGCTGAGTACAAGGACATGATGACAAGGTATGGCTAACGCGGAGGCGGTTTGAGACAAAAGTGTGAGATTTTTTTTTTTTGGATATTCCGGTGCGAACATGTCAAAATAATACGTGTGTTCAAGGATTTTTTCACCCGAATTTTTTTTGGGGTGCTGTAAGCGTGGGGGTTTTAATCGTTACCGCCTATATAAGTCTCAACCTGTAACAATAATTGTAACTTGAAACCTCGAACTGAAAACGCGAGTCGCGAGAGAATTGCGAGATCGCGAAATCGTCTATCGGTAAAATCGTCACGACCGTAGATTTACTCTGCACTGGTCTGGAGTACGAGTACGCGTGAAGTGACCCCATAGGCTTTCGCGACCTCTGTCGAGAAAAACTGCCTTGTCACTCATCTGATCCAATGAAAAACTGTTGCATAATTTTAAACCAATAATCTGGCCGCGATGCAGGGAATAAAAAATATAAAGATGCCGTGAAGATCTTGGTCACGAAAATTGCGTCCCATCCTAAAGTTATGACGTGGCAGACCCCACGCATGCCCCACAGCCCCGTAATTCTAGGACTTAAATCACTCCATCTGAACCGTTCAATAAATTTTGTATAATATCTTTGTTTAATCTTGCGTTTCACAGTCACATGTCGGTGGCTTTTCGCGTTGCGTGCTTGCGTCTGACCATGACCTCTGTGTCTGTCTGACCTCTGCTGGTTGCAATGGACTGTCGTTTTGAACAATCTCCTTGCTTAATTGTTATTTGTTAAATATGCAATTTGAAGTAAGCCGGAACGCTTCCCCCCCCCGCAGTGTGCCCCGCCCAGTGAAGTAAAGATCTCTAAGATTATGTATTAATCTAAGTATCCTATTGCTATTAAATATTATCACATAATCATACTGAGTGGGTTGGTACCCGTTTCGCCTAGGATGATAACGTATATCGCATCTTTGGAGGTTTCAAAATCCTGAAATTCTGCCCGCTTTACCCAAATGAACGCGTCAGCCCACTGCGAAATGTGTGGCTGACTGTTCACTCTGTGCAATTTATTCCGGAAAGATAACGCATACGAAATACTATTTTTGCTAACGCTCCCCTCATCCCATGCGCATACTCGCTTGCAGGCGAGAGCGCGGATGGAATAAATCCTTGCGGAAATGTGGACGCGGTTGCCATCCGCGTTTCCGCTAGAGGTAACGGCGCACTGTGAGCTGCTCAAAATATGTTGCATATGCGTATGTGATATATGTGACATGTTGTGCAGTGCTGTATGCGTCTCTGCTGGGCGTGAGTCGAGATGGCTGGCTCGACCCACGCCCATTACCCCCCCCTACCCTCACAAGAACCGTTCAGCATCCTGATTACTGCACGGATCTTGCTCGCGCAAAAAATATGTTGTTTCTAACACGTATTAGAACTCATATGCAAAGTTATGCTGTGTTTGGTATACGCGAGTATACCGAAAACAACAGCCGCTGGAGAGTAACTTACGGGGCGCTGTCCAGGTTAAGAAGGTTAGCGTCTCTCACTCTCGCAATCTTACTTGACCCAAAAGCTTTGTATAAATGCCATTCCATACCAAATGCAGCGTACGCCACCCGCGATCGCTTTATTACTGTACACAGGATTGAATCAAACATTATAATAATTTTTGTTTACGGTCAAGATGGATCAAATTATAGAGCATTAGACTAATAGTAAAAAACGGCAGTTTATTGCGCCACATCGACAGACATGTCGGACGTCTGATATTTCAGACCTCTACTCGCCAATAGTAGGGATGGAAGATGGATACGGTAGGAATATTTTGCTTCAGATAGCTCATATTTAATATTTCCTGTTTTCTGGACCAATTTCAGCCGTCGCAATTCTTTTGATCGGACTGTAACATGTGTCCATGCTCGAGTTTGGGTCGTCTCAGGGCACTGTCGCGATAGGGGATCATGAGATATTGGATTTGGCCATAGGATGGTTGTGTCGCGTGGATTCGTCGCAACCCCAATTCTGCCCTAAGCCACAACCTAAACTTTAATCGCCTGTATCTCGCGATTTTGAGCTCTGACACTTTTGTCTCAAATCGCCTCCGCGTAAGCCGTACCTTGATTTGTCCTTCGCGGCCTTGAGGGCATACGAGTGCCTCGTGTACTCCTCTCGTTGCTGCCTGCCGTCGTTGTACGAGGACCTTCTGCTAGAGCCAAAGCTATAGGACGTCTCGTCATCAGGGTCGTCATCTCCTCCCCCTCCGCTGCCGCCACGACGCGCGTTGGACCCTCCAGGGTCTCGTGAGGCCCGTCGTTAGTCCTGGTTTGGGAACTTTGTCGCGATGTCGGCATGTCGTCGTGTCGTGTCGGATGTCGCTGTCGCGTGACCAGGAACAACGATGGAATTTCTCTGGACTGCATGACGTTCCGTGCGTACGTGGCGTCCAGATTTATATTTCTTTCCCCCCATCGGGTGGCACAAATGCCTCGATCATTGAAACGCACGTGCTAGATTCACTATTTCGCTTTTCCCCCACAAAACGCGGTCATGTCTTTTTGCCGACGTGGAACCGAAAAACCGACATGCCCGACATGCGCGACATTAAATGCCTGTGCGCCCTTAAAAAAGTTTTGATCTAACGATAGATTTTAAATTGACGCGACATAGGACGACAAAAAGAAGACAAAATGGGTCTACATGATCTTTTTGGGGTCGACATGATCTTTCGTTTTCGAAGACATGCAGAGATCATGTCGACCCCAAAAAGATCATGTCGACCCTGTCGCATGTATGCATGTCGCTTTTCAGAATTTTTCAACCAATCAAATCGCCGCGATCAAAAACGCGACAGAGCGACATGTCGTCGAAATTCCCAAACCAGGACTAACGACGGGCCTGAGGGGCGGTCGCCATGTTGGTAAACGATATTTGACACGAAGTGGGAACTGATTCCGCGCGATCGAGATGTCATCAGACCTGAGACAGGTCGTCATCGTCATTTCGCCGGATCCGAGGTGCCACCGCTGCGAGGTGCACATGGTAAAGCTGCGAACGGAAGGTCAAAGGCAAAGGGGAAGGCAAAGGGTTTAAGATTTAGCGGCAGTAGGAATAGTTTTCAGAAGCATATGAAAAGTATTCTAGTGCTTCTGAAAACTATTCCTACTTCTTCTATATCCTAAACCCTTTGCCTTGCCTTTTACTGCTGCACGCGACCGGCAAGCATCTTTGAAACTTCCGAGTTTCAAAGATGCGTTTTGTATTTTGGGTGCACCCTAAAATTACAAAACAGCCGAGCGCTTCCCGTTTGTGCGGGATATTCACATTTATTCCATGGCATATTTCGTATGAAATATACACATAAGCACGAAGGCATCGGCCACGCATCTTTGAAACTAACGAGTTTCAAAGATGCGTTTTTGGTCATTTGGGTGCGCATACCCAAATAACAAATCAGCCGAGCGCTTCCCGTTGGCGTGGGGTATCCATCGCTTGAATGTTGAATATTCATTATGATATGAGTTAGCATGCGAGGTTGCGAAGGCATCGGGACGAATCTACGAAACTGTCCTATGCCTTTGCCTTTGGGTTTGGGTTCGAACGTACCCAAACCCAAAGATGCCAAACAGCCGAGGGCTTCCCGTGCGTCCTAGCGCACGAAACTTGGCACACATACTGCCAAGATACATATCTTTAAGTTACCTGAAGCTCAAGGCTTCAAGTTACTTGTGCGCGAAACGCGCAATTTATTTCTAAGGCAGATGTTTTGGGTTTGGGTTCGAACGTGACACCCAAACCCAAAGATGCCAAACAGCCGAGGGCTTCCCGTGCGTCCTAGAGCACGAAACTTGGCACAAATACTGACAAGGTACATATCTTTAAGTTACCTGAAGCTCAAGGCTTCAAGTTACTTGTGCGCGAAACGCGCAATTTGTTTCTAAGGCAGATGTTTTGGGTTTGGGTTCGAACCCAAACTCAAGGATGCCAAACAGCCGAGGGCTTCCCGTGCGTCCTAGCGCACGAAACTTGGCACAAATACTGCCAAGATACATATCTTTAAGTTACCTGAAGCTCAAGGCTTCAAGTTACTTGTGCGCGAAACGCGCAATTTATTTCTAAGGCAGATGTTTTGGGTTCGGTTTGGGTTCGAACCCAAACGCAAAGATGCCAAACAGCCGAGGGCTTCCCGTGCGTCCTAGAGCACGAAACTTGGCACAAATACTGCCAAGATACATATCTTTAAGTTACCTGAAGCTCAAGGCTTCAAGTTACTTGTGCGCGAAACGCGCAATTTATTTCTAAGGCAGATGTTTTGGGTTTGGGTTTGGGTTCGAACCCAAACGCAAAGATGCCAAACAGCCGAGGGCTTCCCGTGCGTCCTAGAGCACGAAGCTTGGCACAAATACTGCCAAGGGATATATCTTTAAGTTACCTGAAGCTCAAGGCTTCAAGTTACTTGTGCGCGAAACGCGCAATTTATTTCTAAGGCAGATGTTTTGGGTTCGAGTTTGGGTTCGAACCCAAACCCAAAGATGCCAAGCAGCCGAGGGTTTCCCCTGCGTGTGCATGTGTGTTAATTCATACGAAATATTTCATGGAATACATGTGAATATCCCGCACAAACGGGAAGCGCTCGGCTGTTTTGTAATTTTAGGGTGCACCCAAAATACAAAACGCATCTTTGAAACTCGGAAGTTTCAAAGATGCTTGCCGGTCGCGTGCAGCAGTAAAAGGAAAGTCAAAGGGTTTAGGATATAGAAGAAGTAGGAATAGTTTTCAGAAGCACTAGAATACTTTCCATATGCTTCTGAAAACTATTCCTACTGCCGCTAAATCTTAAACCCTTTGCCTTTCCCTTTGCCTTTGACCTTCCGTTCGCAGCTTTACCATGTGCACCTCGGAGCGGTGGCACCTCGGATCCGGCGAAATGACGATGACGACCTGTCTCAGGTCTGATGGCATCTCGATCGCGCGGAATCAGTTCCCACTTCGTGTCAAATATCGTTTACCGCCATGTTCGTCAGGGTTAGGCTCGTTAGGCGGCCCATTCCCCCCCCCTTGGTGCTCACCAGGTCCCCCTTGGTCGTCCTCGTCGTCATCGCCTCCGCCGTCGCCTCCGCCGTCGCCTCCGCCACCCCCGCCCACGATCGTGGACAGCGGCTTCGGGCTCACTGTGGGGAATTGATCGAATGCACCCGGCCAAACTCCTCGTGTGCAATAGATGCACAAGGGCACAAGTTGAGCGGCGACAGACATGTTTGACAGCGTCATCACGTCACAACTCCAGATGGCTACCGGAGGTTGCGGGCTGCGAGAACATCTTGAGCATGGGATGTTGGTGGTGCTGGACGCGACCTCGTCGTGCACGCTCTGGATCACTGCTGTGCCCAAGTGAGGTGGTCGAGGGAGTTGGGAAGCCGGTGCCTCCGAGATCGGTGGCCCGCTCCCTGACGCCAAGTCATGGTCTCGGTACTTTCTCGCCACATCGAAGAACATACGTTCCGCCTCGAGGTTGCCCGCGTGGCCACCTAACCGCTCCTCCACACGCGCCCGGATGGCAACGGCAGCGGGCGCGCTTATGGATCGCCAGTCCACCTTGGCCAGGCGGTCATGCACACTCGTGGGGGAAGATGCACGCGTGGAGGCGTCCTCCTCGAACGTCACGCCTTTGTGGCCCCGTACGTCAACAGTCGTGGCCGACGGGGGCACCATCAGAGCCTCGTGTTCAGCTTCTTGAGCGTCACTTGTGACGGTCGCATAGCTCGCGGGGGTATTAGGTGGTTGCCCTGGCCGTGAGTGCGCTCGTCCGTCAGCGGCTTCAAGTGCGGCCTGCACCACCATCTTGCTCTCCGCCACTTGTTGCTCCAGCAGTCGTTGATCTCGAGCTGCTTGGTCAAGTTGTTGGCGTTGCTCTTCCGCGGCGCGCTGCATTTCTCGAAGTTGTTGATGATGACGTGCAGCTTCCTCCGCCTGCGATGCTACCGCTTGTTCATGCTGATGTGAGACAGCGTCCGCGGCATGCTGCATGCGCGCTATCTGCTCCTCAGCAGATTCGAGAGCGGCCCGTCGCGCTTCTTGGCACACCTTGGTGCGGAGCTCCTGCTGCATCCGAGTTGCTTCCTCCACGGCATTGTGCATGTCCATGCGCAACGCTGTGAGCTGCGCTTGGTGCGCAGTGGCCGCATCCAACGCGACTCGTTCGGTCTCCTCTTGCAGCTCTCGTAGTTGCCGCTCGTGTCGCGTGACTTGAGCTTGGCGCCGCCGTTGGCGTCCACCCTTTTGCCGAGAGCTCCTAGATGAAGAGGTGTGCGAGGCGTCGGAGGAGAGCGCTTCAGTAGAAGATGTTTGACACGATGAAAGTGTGGACTTCTCCTCACTGGACGTAGAGGTGGAGTCGTACATCAGTTTACCTTCGTCACTGCGACGTCAAGCCTTGGCGAGCTTGCGCTTGGCCAACTTCTGCCGCTTCCGCTCCTGCTTCGCCACCTCTTTCTTGTGGGCTAACTCCGTCAAAGCCTGGACACGTACAGCACGTTCTCGCTGTGTGGGTCGTGGGGCAGATGAAGCTTTTGATCGAGGTGGTTGTGGGGCGGAGTCAGCGGAATGAACGTCTTCCTCATCGATCGTGGAGTCATCTTCAGACGACAAGACGCCATAGGGGTTGCGGCTAGGTACAGATTGTACGCCATGCTGTTGAACACTTGCTCCCAAAGTGGTTGTACGCCTTAGAGTCTTTATCACCTCCTCGACGCTCACTCCCAACCGCACCAGCCTTGCAGGCCGGTTGGCTGGGATGGTCGTGACGAGTGGTCGTGCAGAGTGGAGGTGATGATAATGGTGGCTTGCTGAGGTAACATGCGACAGAAGGAGTCCACGAGATGGGATCACGCGTTGCTCTCCACTCTTCGTTCTCAGCTGCACCTCCCATGTGATTGCAGCGATGGAGTCTTCTTGGCCACACAGGCGGCGAAGATGTCTACGCAAGGTCGCTTGGCACTGGCCAGGATTTTTCAAAATTTGATTAAAAATTTGGGTGCGTTTTTGGCCTGAAAAAAATTTCAAAATTTGATCAAAATTTGGGTGCGTTCTTCAAAATAAGTCAAAATTTGATTAGAAGATGTAAAAAAATAGAATAAAAATATGGGCGGGATTGGTGAAAAATCTGGGGGGATATCGAATATGTCTCCGCGATCGCGATGGCTGCTGTCATTCCCATACTTTACACGTCGACGTGAGACGTGACACAGACGGATACCGCATTACCGCCGCAATTCAAGTTCTGATCTTCTCAAGTATCTTCAAGGTAGTCAAATTGTGAAAGTGAGGCCATCCGTTGAGAGTTCTCAGCATTCGGAATGCCTGTCCTATCTCTCGTAGCAGCTTATTCTGATTCTTCCGGAGAGGATTCCGATGGTGAAACAGGCTTGCGCCCTGTCCACCTGCATTGCCCTTGTTGCCCTTGCACCGACAACGGCAAAGGTAGCCCCTCCAAACCCCAATTGTGATGCCTAAGCAAAACCTATTGCGTGTCGTAGTCTCATAACCGGTTTAATTAGTCTTGAAACCTGTTATCGATCATATTTCATATAGGTTTTACAGGTCTGAAGGTTGCCAATAGGTTGCCAAGCTGAACAAATTAGTATGAAATAGGTTCTTAGGCCAACTTGGGTGATTGTAAAAGAAATAGGGGCCTAGGGCAAGCGTCTCCGCGTCTCAGCGAACCGGTTTGGGCGTGCATGGGACCCGCGAGATCGGCTAATTATTGAAAAAAAATTAGGAAAATTTTAGGGGCCTTTTCAAAAAGGGAGGAAAAATTTAGGTGACTTTAGGAAAAATTTCAAAAAAAAATTTGGGTCAATTTAAAAAAAATGTGGGCCAGAGCCAAAAGGTCGCCCATTGCTTCGGGGTCACGTCAGGCGTGTCCGTCAGAGCTGACCACTCGTGGAGGACTTCGCGCTTCACATGTTGTTCACGCTGGACCGCAAAGGTGGTGCACTTGGAAGCGAAGTCCACGGTAGCCTTCCACGCTTTCATACACTTCCTCACGTAGAACTCGGACCGGGCGATGTTGCACACCGTGATTTCGAGAGTGATCTCTTTTACACGACGTTGTTCTTCTCGCCATGCACCCAAGAGCCGGGACGCCAATCGTGAACTTGCGTGTCCAGCAAAATCTTGCTTTTTGCGTTGGACCTGATTCTTGCGGTGAGCTCGCTCGTGCCATGCTGTATGTAAGGGAAACACGCATGCGTGCGAGACGGGCACGTAGGCGCCATGTCGTAAGTGCAGATGAAACACGCCCGCTGAGCACTCGTGCTGTCCAAGTACTCCACCAATTACGCAATGCACATACCGCTAGAATATCCACTGCTACAGCTTGGCGTGCCAGCTTGACGCTCCACTCGTTCACGCTTGACAAACCGCGCTCGCCACTTGGAGGTGCACTTTCACGCCTAGGCGTAAATATGTTGCTCTCATGGGTCAGGTTTCCAACGTGATGCTCTGGTGCTAAGGGCAAATGGTCAACTACAGCTTCGCTATGAGGAGATGATCTCAAATTATGAGCGGTGGCTATAGCGACCGTGTTGAGCTCCTCGAGAGCTGGTTGGCTACGTTGTAGACCTGAGGCACCTGCACCCCCTGCACGCTGCTGGGGTGTAGAGTAGCACTCAAACATACGTACAGTGGCAGATACCAGCCCAGGAGAGTCACGCGAGCCGTCGGGGAAATTCGTGGGCGTGGCAGGCAGCGATGCTTGGATGCGACTTTCCTCTTGAGGTAGAGGCGCGCTCGTCAAAAGCGCGTATTCGCCCTCCAGAGAGCGTTGTACTGCTCCCCCCCCCTGCTGCCCCGCCGCGCCCCGGCTGGCGCCTCCCGCTCCGGGACAAAGTACGGGGTGGGCCCCAAAGCCCCAAGCCCATCCAATCCCCGGTGCTCAAACACCCGGGCCGAGCTAGAGAGCCCGGAGGGCCCAGAAGCAGCCTCCGCCACCCCCGAGCGCCGCTGAGGCGGAACATACAGCGAAGAAGCCCGCCGTGAAGAGGACATTGAAAACGTTGCTTAAGCTGGTGGAGAAACGCAGCAATCTGATTCCGAAAAATCTGCCAGCGCTTCCGCCGTACAGGCGTATAGTGTTAAGAGCGAAGACGCAGAAGCCCAACAGCAAATAAACAACTGCCGCTACCAAATCCCAATCAAAGTTTTCCAGCGAACTCGAAGAGGTAAGATGAAAACAAATCGAGCAAAATTGGCCAACGATCGGCCCACGGAAGTCAAAGCAACGCTGCAGCGCGATACCGCTCAGGGTTAGTCACTGTTAGTAGTCACTGTTAAGAACGCTAGAGCGCTGCAGAGCTTAAGGGCAAGGAACGCAAGCCGCATCTGCCAATTCAGAGAACATTTTCGAATTCCAAAGCATAAATTTGCGTAACTCCACTCAGTCGCAAAGACACCCGACGAAGAACACGCACGCCAGCGGAATAGCGCTAATTCGAAGTCGCATCACGCCAATTCCGAGCCAAAGAAGAACATCGCGCACACATTCCAATTGCAGAGCGGAGAGTAGACGAAGATCTCGCGGAAAACGCTGACTAATTGGTACAATTCCCGAGAAGAATTAACGGCGCAAAACTGTCAGCGAGTAAGAAAAACGACGAGTCGTCGACCAGCGCGCCAGAGTGCGAACACAAGGGCCAGCAGCCAGAAGTAGAATTTCGACCATTCTTAAACTCGAATTTAAGCAGCACCCGCAAAAATTGCCATAATTTGTAAAGGTAATTTGCAAGTCCCAGGCGCAGAGCGAACGCAAGACGAAAGATAGCTCTGGGCTACTTTATTTGTGGCACACTGTGCCACAGTAGGACCCCTCGCCCATGGCGAGCCGAAATTTTCCATCACGGATCATAGCGCGAAGAAAGCATACGCTGCATTTGACAATTCTAAGAACTTTTGTTGCTGAGGAACAAACGCCACAGCGAACATCCGAGCGAAGAACCGCGTGCGCACTAGGCACTCACAGCAGATAAGACTGCAAAGCACGCGCAGCTGCACGAAGAAACCATCATGAAGCAATCCGCGAAGAAAGATTACGTCTCACAAGCAACTTGAAGAAGAATTTTCGACAGTGCCACAAGTCATCTCGCTGAAGGAAGTCGCAAACGACGTTCCTGGCCAGCGTCGACTCAAAGTTATGTAACGCGCCAGTAACTCGAGAGCCCAAATTCCATTCGAAAAACTGAGGCACACGCAAATTCGCCGGAAAAGTCACAATCTCAAAGCAGAAATTTTTTGTGGAAGCGGTGGTGGTGGTGGTGGTGCGTAGCACACTGATACCATTTTGTGGGAGGACTGCTCCTCACAAGGCACTGTAACTACTGATGGGAGTCTTATATGGACTGCATATAATGACTAACTGCCTAGGTACTGCTAGGTCAGCTCTTTAGACATAGGACTGCTATGTCTAGACTTACTACATATATTTGCATGTAAGAATTAGGTATTATATTTGACTTTTGCCATGCGGCTGTTTTTACTCTAGAAATCTCAACTGTTTCTTTGGCCTTGGCCATTACTTATTCACTCAGCTCTCTGAGGTAATCCTAGTCAGCATGGCCAAGTCTCATCAACCTATCATATGCTTGTACTACATTATCATGCAGTATGATGTGCCATTATTCTACATGTCACATTATTACACAGTACAGTGGTACTGTGTACTCCCATATAAGGGGGGTCTCTTCCTCAACAGGGGTCTCGGACGCTAATGCTGTAAGGCGCGTATGACACTTCTGGCATGTATGACATTGCTGAGTCATCCGCGCATGACACCGTGTGTTGTCCTAGCACAGTTTCAATTTTGTAATCGATTGTCAACAATCATAATTGTTACATTTGTTGAAATCGATTTGATTGTCTAATTGTTTCGCCCTTAACACTGGCGATTTTTGCGAGTTTAAAAGTAGTTATCACGATTAATCATAATTGTACGGCTCAAATCCAAATCGATTCAATACCAATAATCGATTAATCGGACAATTACATTGCAAAATCGCAAATCGATTCCGACCCTTGTGTTGAAGTACTCACATTCCAGCATTTTGCTAACGAAGTGAAAACATGCATCTATCATGCATTCAGTGGCGATACCCCATGCCCTGTGCGCAGTGTCACAATAGTTTATATGTGCTCTAGCAGTCGATACATCGGCACGTTTGCCATTAAATGTGAAGCTCGACTGTCGCAGTAACATTTCTCCCACATCTTCTGATAAGACGCTTGCATGGCCAAGCGGCGTGTCAACCATGTCCTGCATCCGTGCATGTGCAATCGAACGACAATCATCATTCATGACATCACGCAGCCAAGTGGTACTCACTCGTATATTGCAGTAGAATTCCATAATGAACTTATGTGTGAAATGCCTCGTTGGATTAAAACCCATGTCACACATGGTTGGAATTATTTCTTTTCCAGGTATACCTCGGAATTCAGCAGAAAATATGTTCAACACGGTCACGTGTTGCAACTCATGCGGCGGCGCAAATATATGCAAACGTGCATACGGAATCGAGACATCATCAAGGTGACCCACGCGCAACCGATTGCACTGTTCCAATGCCTTCGTTTTTGAAAAACATGCCACATCATATGGAAGTGTAACATCGGCATATACTGCAAGTATCATATCATCCGTGTTGTCACGTGATGACACCGGGACCAATGCCAGTTGGGGTGTGACAATGGTGCCTGCGTGTGATGCATATGCCAATCCATCACCGAGTGGCTGTTGAGCAACCATTTCCATGTCCTCAACTCCTGACGGCGTGTCCACCGACGAAGCACCGACGTGTGCCGGATCGTGTTGAATCATGTCCTCCACTTGTGGTGGATAGTATGCACCATACGCATCAGCGCTCTCCTTAAAACAATTGAGATCGAGGCACACACACACACATATACATAAATTATATATAGTATGTTGGACTGTCTCAGTAGTCAGATGTATATGTGCACGATATGTAACAAATATATCCTGAGCGGCACTTTGGACGCCGCTAGTTAGCTTCAGATTCGGATACCCCACACAGAGGGCTACAAAGTTAATGGACGCTGGGGGAGGATGCGGAACACACGTGTTGCTAGGAAGGGAAGTTATCCCCCTAGGTGTTAATGCCTGCAACTTGAGGGGAGAGGGGGATGGGTACGGCACCCTCAACGCTACAACGCATTTAGCAGCGACATTCGGTCTCGTGTATGATGTATGCGGTGCCAAAATGAACCTACAGGTCGCTACACTAGCCTATTTGGTGCGAAATCGTGGCCTAATGACTAGGGCAATTTTTGGCATTGTTTAAGGCCATTTGGGCAACACTTTGCCACAAGGACGCATAAGAACCGACCGCCTGCTGCTACCCATCCATAATTCCCCGACAGTACGATCAAATATTTATAAATATATGTTTATCGAACGCTCCTAGAGATGTACAGCCTCATGCATCGGGAAACGCTATGGTAACTTGGCTCAGATCTTCTGTAGAATCTGATTCCGCTCGTGCTCATTATGAAACGCTTCAATTATGACACCTGGCGTAAACTTTAAGAATTTTAAATGAAGTTAATTCCACGGAGTATGGAATCAAATCTTCGCGCAAGCCAAAAAGCAGTATAAATGTGAAATTATCCTAATCTTCCGTTTATATATGTCATGGCATGTCACTGTACATGCTTGAAATTAGATGTATAATTTTCGCTATTAGGCATTTTCGCTGTTATGAAGCATCAGCATCACCCCAAACGATGAACGTTGAAGATGAACGTTGTTCTTCAAGCGACCCGTCAGCGTCAGCATCGCGACAGAAACGTATTGTACCCATATCACAGAAACGTTCCACTTGTGTGAGAACATATAACGCGGATATTTTGCCCAGGTTGACAGTACTCGAGCTTTGAATTCAAATTATAGCACGCGACATGAACCCTTTCGACAACAACCCGGAGTTCGCTGCCATCATGGCTTCACTCTGCGAGTTCCAAACAAAAAATGGAGTAACCTACGCACAAATATTGACCGAGGTATGCGATAGGTTTTCCAATCCGTCAGGGGTAGCGAAGACTTTTGCCCATTCATATCCCGAAAGCGCAGCGGGTCGAGAACAGAAACGTGAACATCGTCAACGATCACTTCGCTTGCTCTTCCGGTGTTGTGAACAAGCAGAGTCCAAACTTCGTGGGCGAGGCCTCCTGTGGGACATAGGCGGGGAAATGTACCTTGAAATCCCAGCGGCTTTCGCGCCTGCGAGTCATCAACAACATGCGACGAGGCGCATCGTGTACCCAGGTGAGTAATATGCAGATGCTTCATCATTCAGCAAGCAGTCCTATAGAAAGTTGCAGTGTATCTGACTTGATGTTAGGCGACCTGCGCCATCACAGGATCGAACGCGACCCCAGTGACTCTGGGTGATGACGGGAAAAACCGCGCACACCACGTCCACAAGATGCTCCTCAACCTGATCACCGGATATTCGTGCATGTTGTCCGACGAGTATCTGATGGACGAGGCGAGACAAAGAGCGAAGCTTTCCTGCGAGCAAACGGTACGCCCTCTAATTCCAACAACTTTAATTACATTCCCAGCCATTTCACTTACACTCTCAACGTGCTAACCCCCATCTTAATATAAACCCCGCGAGCGAGGCACGGGGCGCGATGCTCCGCGAGCGAGGCACGGGGCGCGCTGCTCCGCGAGCGAGGCACGGGACGCGATGCTCCGCGAGCGAGGCACGGGGCGCGATGCTCCGCGAGCGAGGCACGGGGCGCGATGCTCCGGGAGCGAGGCACGGGGCGCGCTGCTCAGGAAGCGAGGCACGGGGCGCGATGCTCCGCGAGCGAGGCACGGGGCGCGCTGCTCCAGCGAAGCGAGGCACGGGGCGCGCTGCTCCGCGAGCGAGGCACGGGGCGCGATGCTCGAGCGAGGCACGGGGCGCGATGCTCCGCGAGCGAGGCACGGGGCGCGCTGCTCAAGGAGCGAGGCACGGGGCGCGATGCTCCGCGAGCGAGGCACGGGGCGCGCTGCTCAGGAAGCGAGGCACGGGGCGCGATGCTCCGCGAGCGAGCCTTGGGGCGCGATGCTCAGGGAGCGAGGCACGGGGCGCGATGCTCCGCGAGCGAGGCACGGGGCGCGATGCTCAGGGAGCGAGGCACGGGGCGCGCTGCTCCGCGAGCGAGGCACGGGGCGCGATGCTCCGCGAGCGAGGCACGGGGCGCGATGCTCCGCGAGCGAGGCACGGGGCGCGTTGCTCAGGAAGCTAGCCCCGGGGCGCGCTGCTCAGGGAGCGAGGCACGGGGCGCGATGCTCCGCGAGCGAGCCTTGGGGCGCGATGCTCAGGGAGCGAGGCACGGGGCGCGATGCTCCGCGAGCGAGGCACGGGGCGCGATGCTCAGGGAGCGAGGCACGGGGCGCGCTGCTCCGCGAGCGAGGCACGGGGCGCGATGCTCCGCGAGCGAGGCACGGGGCGCGATGCTCCGCGAGCGAGGCACGGGGCGCGTTGCTCAGGAAGCTAGCCCCGGGGCGCGCTGCTCAGGGAGCGAGGCACGGGGCGCGATGCTCCGCGAGCGAGGCACGGGGCGCGATGCTCCGCGAGCGAGGCACGGGGCGCGATGCTCAGGAAGCGAGGCACGGGGCGCGCTGCTCCGCGCGGCGAGGCACGGGGCGCGATGCTCCGCGAGCGAGGCACGGGGCGCGATGCTCGCGGTCCGAGCACGGGGGCACGTGCTCATGGAGCAGGCACAGGGCGCGATACTCAGGAGTCAGCCGGGGCGCGATGCTCCGCGAGCGAGGCACGGGGCGCGATGCTCCGGGAGCGAGGCACGGGGCGCGCTGCTCAGGAAGCGAGGCACGGGGCGCGATGCTCCGCGAGCGAGGCACGGGGCGCGCTGCTCCGCGAGCGAGGCACGGGGCGCGATGCTCCGCGAGCGAGGCACGGGGCGCGCTGCTCAAGGAGCGAGGCACGGGGCGCGATGCTCCGCGAGCGAGGCACGGGGCGCGATGCTCCGCGAGCGAGGCACGGGGCGCGCTGCTCAAGGAGCGAGGCACGGGGCGCGATGCTCCGCGAGCGAGGCACGGGGCGCGCTGCTCAGGGAGCGAGGCACGGGGCGCGATGC
>LGRX02015919.1:0-14871 GCA_001247695.2 Cymbomonas tetramitiformis | reverse complement strand
GTGTGCCAGGGGACAGTGGCCATTTTAAGCCGTTCGATTGGTATATTGTATTTCTACCCAATGGGGCCGCGCAATGGAAATGGGCACGAAAGGGGACCCCCGAGCCATTGACTGCGTACTATGGGGAGCGAGAGCCTGGGCTCGATTATAGCTGGCAGCATATTATCGTCCATCCTTCTGGAGCGCTACGCCGCTGGGAGAGCTCGAGGGGCGGTGGCTGGTTTCTGGAAGACGCCACTCGAGCGAAGGAGCCTGTAGCGCCGTTTTCATTACCGCTCAGTAATGCGTTCTGGAAGCAGGCGAGTGTGACTGACGAGTATAAGTATCGCGGAATTCCATACACTGGGCGTAAGGTTGCGACGCCTACGAACAGTGACGATTCGGGTGCAGGTGCTGTGACCTGGAGTAAGGAGAAGCTGCCAGATTCGGATGACGATGATGACGCGGGTGCCACGGACAGTAAGCATGCCATGGATACTGCCAGTCCGAAGTGGGAGTATGACACGCCTGGTGAATATGACACTGACACCGAGGATGACGTCAGTGAGTTCGATGACTTGGTACGTTGGCAGCTGACGACGCTGAGGAACAGGCTGAAGCTCGAAGGTTGAAGAGACTGGGACTGCAGCTGATCATGGATGATAAAGGTGAACTTATCTGGGTGTCAAAGGGCACATCCCCGACATCACCCGTTCAGCCAGAGGATCAGCCTATCCCCGAGCCGAAGTCTGATGCCATATCTGATGATGCTCCAGCCCCTGTGGTGAAGACCGAATCTAAGCCGAAGAGGCAACCTAACATAATTGAATATATGAAGACTGTTCCTACTCGTTACTTGGTTGACAGTGATGACGAATCTGAGTTGCCCCCTCGGAGGAAGAGGGCCAGAGGCAACTAGATAAGCTAGAGAGATATCAATGTGCAGATTCTCTGATTAGGATTTGTATAGGTGGCAGATGATGATATGCCAGCCGACTTAGGACAGATCGATCAGAGATCTGAAAGGCGCGCCTTGAAAGTATAAGACATGAATTTTAGCCCAGTGGAGCTGTGGAGGCTGTTCTAGCTTAAAGTAATTATTTGTAAGAGCTGTTGCTCACCCTGTCAAAATACTGGTCCATCTTTCCTGCCATAAAGATATTGCAATTGCCTAATTGTAGCCTTGTTCAACTGTTTATCTAGAGCATAGCAATTTTTGTACACTGCAAAATTGCCGAGAAACGGACCTGTGCCCCAAGATTGGAAGCAAATTTACCTCTGACTGACCCTTGAGCTTCGCTCGGACACAGTCAAGTGCTCACAACAGCTTCACTTGGACGTGGTATTGCTCTGCGCCTTTTGCTCTTCCCCTTTCACCCTGCATGACCACAGGTGCTCTATCAACCCTGTTATGCCGCAAAGTGGTCGGAGAGTGGGAGCTGACGCCGCCACAAAGTCAGATTGTACCGGGATTAAAAACCAATTTCCCCGAGCTGGGAGTGAAAAGTGGTCAATTAGTCAGATTGAAAAAGGAGGACCTCGGAGGCCGTTTTAACGGTGACAAAAACATTCCAGCCAGTTCTTGATGAGTTTTTTTCGTTTGGAAACTGGCCCCGACACCTGGGTCCTCACCGATCTCTACATTTTAAATTGGGATGGCCAACAGGCAAGACAGAGTCATAATTAGACAAAATTGAGCTCAACAGGCCACGCGGGGGGAGATTGAAGTCCACACGAATATTTTTCCATTTTTTTTGTATCCTTTAATGGTTAAAAACAGTCTCCACCCCCGAGAACCGGCCAATTTGCCCAGATTGCTTCGGGATGGGCTGCAGAAATTTACCAATTTGGCAGATTTTCACTCCATGTTCGAAATTTGACCACCAGAAACAGCATAGCACGAGGAAAAGCATTTTTCTTGTTTCACCACGACTTCCACTGCAACAACCAAAATTTTTTATGAGTTTGCTGGGGAATTTGACCAAATTTGACAGATTTGACTTCATTCACCAACGGTCATATCTCCACTTTTCGACCCCCAACGCAGCATGATGCAGAACGCTAACACGGGGCGTTCACCTCCAACGTCGCCTACGTCCACACCCAGGCGTACGGGAGGACGCCATCCCAGTCAGCGCAGCACGAGAGGAGCTGTTGCCACTGGAATCACTGGCAAGGGCGTTAAGGGCACCCACAAGGCGCCCTCTCCGGGCCAGCCGCCGCAGGCTGTATCACGGTTCTATACGAACAATATGTGTGACGCTGCTGTTATTGAACGGTAACAGCGAAACGCAATAGTTTAGTGGGTTATGAGTGCAACAGTCTGTAGACCAGAAGTGCTTGCTTGAGCCCAATGCTCCTCATATATACTCTAATGCTCTCACGCATCTCACGCGTTACCACCATCGGGTTGTGAACCGCGAGAGCACTAGGTGAACTTCCCGCATCGGCTGGTCGATATAGCCATTGATGCTCGCATGCTTTTCAGTGCATGCTTGAAGCGAAGGCGCGTCTTATCAGGACACTTCGGTTCTTCAAGAACTTGTCTTGCTTCGCCATCTCGATGCCATGTACTTGGCCTCTCGATGACAGATGTCACTCGCCTTAGGTGGATAACAGACATTATGACTGTACATGTCATAGTCGACCGTACTGATAATACTTGACGACTGTATGTCATTATGACACATGACATGACATGACATGACATGACATGACATGACATGACATGACATGACATGACATGACATGACATGACATGACATGACATGACATGACATGACATGGCATGGCATGACATGACATGACATGCCATGACATGATATGACATGTATAACATGTATGACACATATGTCATCGGTCATATCCCTGACAGATCTCCCCTCTTAGAAGTGTTGTGACCTCACAATATAGGGTGCATACCTTTTGTATATGTCTTTGATGTCTTTGATGTCTTTGCTGTTGAACTGGCCAATCTCAGGGTAGATATCTTCCGCGGAGGTGACTCGGCCCGCATTGGGAATTTACTTCGGCCACATTTCGGCCCGTCTCGGCCCGAACCCAAAATTGCCCGCCGCAGGCGCAAAGTTTTTAATTTTAAGTATGGCAATTTGTCAAAAATCGATAAAATTTTGGAAATTTATCGATTTTCCCCTCAATGCGACTCGGCCCATCCGCAACTTTTCCTTCGGCCCGCCTTCGGCCCGGGCCTCCGTGACACGGCCCCGGGCCGGCCAATCCCAGGAAGATATCTTCCCTGGCCAATCTTCTTACACCGATGCGGCGTCCCTCAAGGTGTTTTAGGATATCGGGGGGAACTGAGTCCACTTTAAACCCTCACCTTAGGCTTTTAGCCCTACAGTTCTTAGGATGTAGCCCCCCTGATTGCTTGGCGTTTCGTATTTCAGAGTGACGCTCAGGGTATCTGTTGTCCGAGGTTTACGTTACGGAGAGATCGATCGCGCTTGCCGATCGACGATTCGACCCTTTGGGTACTTGTTTCCACGGCCGTATAATAGTGCATCCACCCCTTCCTCCCCTCCTGGAACTGCTATGGAGGATCATCGGTGGAATGGAGGGATTATTTTTAATGCAGGCGGAGAAGGCGCTGCTTACGAGATATCGGAGGGCCTCTACGAGTCCACTTTAATTCCTCACCCGATCTGCCAAACTCCTTTTTCGGTCCGGTAAGCGCGCTCTGACGAACATTTCATAGATGGATTCGACAACGTACTAATGTGAATTCGTTTAGTTATGTGTGTCAAACACAACTCAGGATCACAACTCCATCTACCTCAGAACATTCCGACAGTTCAGAATGACTGGCCATAAGATCCGAATGACAAACCACGACGGTCTGGCAAAGGCAGCATAGCAGCTTTTTATTATCCACAGATATGGTACCCGCATGTACTGTATGCGTATCTGTGCAAGGGTATGAATTGGTACAAGGCTCACTACACCTCAGCAAGGAAGGATCAATTTCCTGCTCCTGATGCAACATAATAATACAACATTAAGAGCAGGGTATATAGATGATCGACATGTATAAGTATATATTACAAGAAGTAAGGGCAATAGGCTTAATATATTGTTTTTTAGCCTTCATAGGCAGCTATTATGTCTGCTGCATTGGTCAGCTCTGTGGCTTTGACCCAGGTGTCATGTTCAGGGCCGTAGCCTGCATAATATCGCACTAAATAGTACTTGACACCTTTAGTGATCTTATCTGAGAGAATGTGTGATATCTCAAATAATGGTTGCCCTTCTTCGGTGATCATCTGTGGCAGAGGCAAAGGTGCTTGGATCGAGTCATTATATAACTCTATTCTGGATACAGGCTGAACCGGATGGATACGAATGTCGAGATCCCCGAAATCTAGCTCATAAGCACGTCCATGGCTGACTACTTTGGATATGGTAAACGGCCCAATGTATGGCTGCGTACAGTGTCTGCCTGCCTCTGACAAACCAGTCCATTGGATAAACTCAGTTCGTAGAAGAACTTTCTGCCCTATTGCAAATTGTCGGGGCATGTGAGTTTTATTGAATCTGGCTCGATTGATTTCTGCTGCTCGGGTAATGTTGTCTACCGCATTGGCATGAACAGCCGAGTACTGGTCAAAGTGATCTCGAATAGCATTCTGTATTGGAACAGGAGCTTCTGGCGGAATAGTGATTGCCAGATCATGAGGCGAAAGTGGCTGCGCCATGGAGTCGAGATAAAAGGGTGTGTAACCAGTCGTAGCAGAAACTGTGTTGTTGATTGCAAACTCCACCAGAGACAACTTGTCCTCCCACGAATTGGCTGAAGTATCATTGCAACAACACCTGAAGAAAAAATACTTTCTAATCAGTAATTATAAACCGGAGGTTGGTGAATCATGCATCACACAAAAATGTAAAATACCTGAGGATGTCCTCAATGAAGGCATGGCTTCGCTCATTACTTGCATTCGAATGTGGATGGTGTGAAGACGTCATAGACAATCTCGTACCAGTAGACTTCCACAGTGTTTGCCAGAATGAAGAAGTAAATCTGGGATCTCGATCTGAAATGATGTTCCTCGGAAGACCGACCATGGAGCTTGAAGATATGCTGCATATATATAGAGGCAGTGTGCTGAGCAGTCCAGGTCATGTTGAATGGAATGAGATGACAACGATGAGTAAATTGGCACATTACCACAAATATACTGTTGTGCCCGTTAGTGGTGATAGGCAGATCAATAATCCAGTCAAGTGATACATCAAGCCATTTTGTCTTAGGCACACAATAGCGAATATGTGCCTGACCATAAGGTTTGTGTCTCCTCGTTTTCTGGCGTTGGCACACGGGGCACTCCCGAATGTACTGGATTGCTGCCTTCGTCATTCCTGGCCAGTAATATCGGCTACGCAATAGATGGAGCATGCGATTCTTGCCTACATGACCAGAAACAGTTGCTGAGTGACACTCGTGAAGTAGAATGTGGCGAAGCTGTGTGATCTCACCGTCATCTGTAGGAACTTTGGCAGTAGGTGGAATGTAAAGCTGTCTGCCAAAAATGGTCTTGCGATATATCAATCCCTGAATGAGTTCGAAACTGCTGACAGTCTGTGATGATGTCGCTGATGCCAGCTTGGATAATATAGATTGTGCAAATGGGTCACGATCATACTGAGATATAATAATGTCGTGAAGCTGATGACCCGATGATGCAGATATAAGCGCAATAAATGTAGGGTCTGTAGATGTTATATCAGCTGTTGAGGTTGTCAATGAGGCAATGTGATGTTGCAGACTATCAGTGAGTTCGAAGAGGGCAGAAATACGTGTAAGAGCATCTGCAACCTTATTCTTCTCGCCTGCAATGTGCTCAATCCGAAAGTTGTACTCGGAGATCTCATCCAACCACCTCGCCTGTTTGGGGCTTAGTGTGGATTTGGACTGGAAATAAACCAGTGGCTGATGATCTGAGCGAACGATAGTCTCTGGAGCTCCCAGCAAGATGTGGCGAAAGAACCGGAAGCCCTCCACAATGGCAAATAGCTCAATCTCAGGAATAGGCCAGCGTCTCTGTGTATCAGAAAGTGTTACGCTGTGATAGCCGCACGGCCTCATACCTTTGCCTTGGTCCTGTAAGACTACTTGACCAACGTGTGTGCCTGATCCATCGACCTCCATAATAGATGGCAGTTTCTGATCTGGAAGCTGTAGTACTGGAGCATTGCAGATGCCACTTTTGAGATTGTCAAATGCCTGCTGCTGCTCAGATTCCCAGACAAATTCTGCATTATCCTTTAGGAGACGATTGAGCGGCTCGGCAATCTTGGAGAATTTTGGTATGAATCTCCTAAACTGGCCGACCATGCCCAAGAATGACCGAAGTGAAGACTTGCCATCTGCGGCGTAGAGGCTGTTTACCAACGGTTGGACCATGGGACACTGGAGGCTGAATAGCCATGACTGCACGGATCCTGTCTTCAATGATTGAAAGGCCTGCCTCTGAGATGTGGTGTCCGATAAAGTCGATGCATCTGACGAACAACTCAACCTTAGAAGGCCTGATGTAGTACTGATGCTCTCTGCAGCGCTGTAAGAACTGGCGAACTTGCTTCACGTGTGTGTCAAAATCTGGACTGTACACTATGGTGTCATCCATGAAAATGACTAAGAACTGATCAATGAAGTCACAGAATGCTCGGTTTCCAACACGCAGAGCGGTCGCAGGAGCGTTAGTTAACCCAAAGGGCATCACTGTCCACTCATATGAACCAACCATATCTAGTTCGTATTGATGTCTTATGGATGTCGTCTGGATGAATGGGGATCTGATGGGAAAACTGGTTGAAATCGAATCTGCTGAACCAGCGTGCCCCCTTAAGCTGTTCAAGAAGGGTATCATGAGGTGGCAATGGATATGTGTCCTTTATGGTGATGTTATTAAGGGCACGATAATCACAGCACATCCTCCACTTCCCCCCTGGCTTAGGAGCGAAAATGATTGGGCACCCATATGGTGATGATGATGGACGAAGGATACCCAACTCGACATATTTGATCATTTGCCGTTTGAGCTGTTCCATCATAGGCACTGGAATAGTTCGTACTGGCTGTGGTGGTGGCTTATGCCCAGGTTCAATGTTGATGCGATGATGATACACTTCTGCAAGTACTTTCTTAAGTTTTCTTAAGTTTCCTTAAGTTTTCTTAAGTTTTTCTTAAGTTTTCTTAAGTTTTCGATATAAACCCACACTATGCATATTTAAATCGGGGTAATTAGCTATTCGCCGACAGTATACTTAAGAATTATACTTAAGAGAACTTAAGAAAATGTAAGTACGTGGAAGCTTCTTGGTAGGAGGATATTGTCCACATGGCTCAAGGATAACTTAAGAAAACTTAAGAATCTTATCCAAATGTAAGCACGTGATTGGCTGGAATGTAGGAGATATGCACACGTGTAAGAAAGCTATATGCTGGATATTTAAAGATTGTATACACATGCATGCACGTAATTGGCTGTTAAGAAGACACGTGTAGGCAGGACAATGCTTCCCATCGCAAAGATAATTACAAATGTAACATTGTGACTGGTTCCACATTTAGGGTCTAAACCCTAAACCCTAAAACCCTTCAATCAAACAGTCAGCAGCTGGGTACCGCGTACACTACTATGGGATGCTACCCATTCCATCCAGCTTCCAGTTAACTATCTATCTATCTATCTATCTATCTATCTATCTATCTATCTAGTATAACCCACGTGGCTTGCAGAGTGACAGGCGAATGATTCTGCTGCCGTAGATAGATCTGCAGCACCGTTGGGAACGTCGGGGACTGCTCGCTGTTGCAGTTGAGAGAAGGCCTGGAAGCTGCGCATCCCACCCCAGATTCTCAGTAACTTACACCCCTTGCCGCTTGTGACTTTTTCGAGCAGCCTAGGAGAAAATGGCACGTGCGACACCACAGGAAAGTTCACATTCTTATTACCTGAACGAAGCGCGGAAGGGGATTAATGAATGCCTTGGATCTCACGCAGCAGGTGCACCGCATGGTAGAGGTTGTCGCCCGTGTCTTTACTCTTTGTTTCAACGAATAATGCCTTCGTTCCGATGAGCGCGCATGGCAGTAGCAGCTCTACGTAATCATTTCTGGCGAGCACAGTGATTCCTTGGTTCTCCATATATTCATCTTCTACCTGACGGTACGCTCGCAAACTGGCCAAACGGCACACCGTATGCTGGCTCTCGGTGTCTATCACCAGGTAGTATGCAAGGACCTTCGCATATGGGAATTCTGATAGGGAGTCCAGCCCAGTCGGGAGCAAGTTCCCGAAGCCAGTGTCCGAGATGGAAACGTGGTAGGAGACTCGCTTCTCCGCCCTCGTGTACAAGGAAGACGTGAATTCCTCCAGATTCAGGGACATCCTCAAGTACACAATGATATCGCACGTGCATAATGCCTGTGCGCCCTGCTGCCGGGGGTGCAACATGCCAACCAAATGCTGCAGTTGTGCTAAGCAGCTTGCGAGGACGGGTGCGTCGTGAGCTACGCGCCTGCCGGTACCCATGAAATAGCAAGGAGATGTCTTAGCCTCCGCGGCTGGGTCCACAAGCCCAACCGAGACCGCTGCTTGGCCGGGGTAAACCTCGTTGGCTAACTCCGGTAGGGAGCGCATTGTTGGATGCAAGCTTACATATGCCTCCAGGGCGAGCTTCTCGCACGCCCCATTCATGATGGCCTCCACAGGCTTGTTCTTGACGTGAGAGTCTTTCACGATTCCTTTCGCCCGCTGAATACCTCGTTCCACCCAGAACTCCATGGCCGCACCCACATCCCCTAGATAGCATTCTTGCCGGAACAGGTGCACCACCGCCAGACGCATGTTGAATGTAAGCATCTTCGCCGGGCCCTTATCTTCCATGATCGCGGCGTGCTCCCACAAATGCTCCTTTGCCACCTCCCGCGCCCGCCGTACCTCCGTCTCCGTGAGGGGGCTATCTGCTGTTACCATCCCTCGCGTGTAATGCAACACCGCCCGCCGCAGGTGTTGTCAGGCAGCCTCCATGACCATGTTCCAATGGACCAGCAGATCGCCAAACACCAAGGTGAGTAGTATACCACGAAATTCAGGAAATCCTCCATGGTCCACATACCTGCCCCCCAACACCCCTCCCCGGGTACGATTTACACAAACTAACACAACAGCACACGCACTCCCCATAACGACAAACACCATTGCGCTTGTTCATGGATAGGTCAGGCACAGCCGCACCCTCACGTACCCTGCACATGTCGCGAGTCATTTCAGATAAGCACAACGTTTGGCGCTCTGTTTGAGCTAATGCCACGAACGAATTGCAACCTGACAAAAACTGTCGCCAAAAAGATAGGGTTGCCAAGCGTGCCTCCATCTTTTCTTCTTTTCGATGGAGGCACACTTGGCAACCCTATCTTTTTGGCGACAGATTTTGTCAGGTTGCAATTCGTTCGTGGCATTAGCTCAAACAGAGCGCCAAACGCTGCTATCATCAGTGCGTTTGAGCCTCTTTCTGAAATAATGAGCAGGGAAGACTGAACGTGTACGCACCCAAGTACTTCACCACGCAATGGTACGGGCGGCCTATGTCGTGAGGCGGTTGGATGAGGGCTGCCCGGCTTTGGATCTCATCAACAATCGCTTTCGGCAGAACCAGCCTAGGGTGCGTGTTGTTGCTCAGCTTGCCAAACCAGAGCTTGAGGCACCTCTTTACATTCCCGTACAACACACAATGTGCGAATGGGTGGGCATATGCGTGCATCGGGTCAAAGTACGGAATGCGCTCCAAGGCACCTCGTCCGTGTCTCCCTGTGGCGTGTGCTGGTTCGGCGCCCGATTCTGTGCTCGCCACCATCGAGGCGTGCATCTGCTTAGTGATCATTGCGTCGGCATCGTCCGCCCACACCTTCTTTGACCCTTTAGAGTTGGTCCATCCTTGCTGCTCCACTTCCTTGAAATAGCCCCGGAAATACATCCCTCGCCCCCCCGGCCCAACAGTTCCCTCAAACAGACTGTACGGATCGGCGCGGTAACTGCTAATTCCCATGAACCTGCCCATCGTTATCCGCATAACGGAGTCGGCATACACCATTCCCAGGATCACGGTCAGCTGGTAAGATTTCTTGAGGAACGCATCGTGCACCACAAAAGCTGCTCCGTCAACCGTCTGACCCTTGCTCAGGCTGAGCATCTCGTCTTCGAAGAGCCCCCATACCACCAACGGATTAACAATCTTCTGCCGTGGCCCTTTTGTCATCCATAGGTACTTGTGAAACTTGTCACGGTGCCTCATCTGCATTCGTGCCACCCCCATTCCACCTTCCATTCCTCAAAGATATGCGATAGCATTTGGCTTCAGATTCCTGCAGAGTGCAAGTGGCGTTACCTAAAACAGAGCGCCAAACCCTTGGTTTGGAGATCTCGGTGAAAGTCCGAGATGCCACACATTTACGAGGCGCGCTTCCTCGCACTTTCCCTTCCCCTCTCTTTTCCTTCCCCTCTCCCCTTGCAAGCTTGCTACTGCCACCATAATAAGCTAATAATGCCACAAGCCACAAGCTACGCTGGATACCTGGATTAACCTGTAGCCACTCCACCATCCAGATCCACCATCTTCATACGTACCGAGTAATGAAGGTCTTCGCTTTTGACCACCCCGACACCCATGGAGTAAGACCTGCACTCCACATCCCCGCGCACGCGCTCAGCCAGTTGCATCCGCGGCGGCTGGTTGCACGACATGCTTGTGTATATATGGGGTGTGCAAGATGGTGTGGGGGGGGGTCACCCAACATCTGAGTTGAACACTTGACAGTCATCCGCCCCGGGGGAAATCACCATCACGTGGTGCTCGGCGTATTCCACATAAGGATCACCTCCAACGGGGGTTTCGATCCTAGGAGCGTCCTGTAAGAGAGCGCCCTTAACGGACGCGTGGCGGTTTATGGTTCTCGCCAGTTCCGATGTCCAGAAGTCACACTGTAAGCGCGCGTCTCGGCGGGCACGGGCCTTGCAAAACTCTGGGCATTCCATCCATCTTCGGATGGTATCCTCGATCGGGAAATAATAGAACCACTCCTTCGGGCGCAACTTCTCCCCGTCCGCGGTTTTCACAACCTCAAACCGTCTTCCCTTGCAGCGCTTGACAACGATACCCGCTTCGTCTTTCTCCAGCACCACACCGCACTCCTCCATTGGGTCCCATTTCCTCGGATCTGGCTCTCGGGGGAAATGTCGGCACCACCGCGGGCATACATGAACCGCATATGCCATGTGATCTTCTACTTGCATGTAAGTCCGCATCCTATATAGGGTGCTTGGCAAGCGACATCGGGTAGGCCCACCCAGCAGCATGAGCAGGACCTTCAGAAATCTGTCAAAAGCTGGCCGTGACCAGCCTTGGTCCATTCGCAACTGCATGAAGTAGTAGACCGCCTCACCAACGGTTATATCATTATCCGGATTGTCACTAAACAGCGGTTCACCTGGGCGGATGTCCCATTGCAGGTTCTCCGGCGGAGGCATGTCCACGACATTTTCTTCCTCAGGCATGTCCACGTCCTGCCCTTCCTCGGTCGTGCGCAAGAGTTCATCCATGAGACCTGCCTCCGTGGCCGTGCGCTCGTCCCACATGTCGTAGTCTGTTGGCCACGCCTGGTCGCAACCGTGGGCATGGAAGGCCTGCTTTATCAAACCGTGCGTACGAACCCCATACCGCATTGTTAGTTCTTTATACACCCGTTGTGGGCTGGCAATACACTTAGCACACAAGAATGTTGCTGTCGTACGTACCTGGACAAATATGTTTTCGTTATACTCGGTGGCATCACTTTCCAGACGTAGCTGCCCCAGTAGCCGTGCGGTCTCCGCGTCGTCAGGTCCCTCCTCGTCTGAGAAGCCATCGGCGCTTGCTTTAAGAAGGTCAGGCACCTCCTCTAGGTCGAACGACATATTCTCTGGTACCGCGCTGCCATGTGAGGTCTGGTTCTCCGTTAATTGCTCGTCGGGGCCTAACAGTTCCCCAGGCATGCGCATGGCCCCAATACTGGCCGGCCACGTAGGTAGCTTCGTCACACGCCATCTCGAAGTAACATTGCCACTTGCCGCGTTTATTGTCTTCGCCACCTTGGTGAGGCGGTCATGCTCCGCCCGAAGCAATGGCCCTCCTCCTGCAGGGGGCGCTCCGTCTCGTCGACGGAGGAGTGATCGCAGACTAGTGCGGGTGCCCTTGGACTCCGATGCAATGTCCATCACGTCAGATAGGCTAAGGCCGTACGTTGCATAAAGATCCTGCAAAAATACGACGATTGTTAGTATTCCACCATGGTTGTTGGCAAACAAAGGTTGCACGCGCTGCCTCCCCCCCCCTCATCCCCACCCCGTGAACACTTGGCCAACAGGAGGACGATAGGCGCACCCGCAGCAATCATGTCGGCGAGGGAAGCTTTCCACCCGTGAGGCAAGTTGCGACAGGCAGTTGGAGCATGTACTTTGCGGGTTCTCAATATTAAAAATATTTGCATGTTTACGATGTCTAAGGGGCTGCGCCACGCCCTTCCCTAGCGCACTCCCTAGTGCGTATTGCATGTGCCCCACGTCTGTTCGCACACGACTGCCGTGTGGGTTCTATGAGTGATCGGGGTCCGCTAATTCCGTACTACGTCTCGGCGATTTATCAACACTACACCCGTTCCCAGAACGACGTGGTGCGCAGATGCTTCGGCCGCGCGTCCCCAAAGCCGCCTCGGTACTCGTCGGTTGTAAGTTCTCGGTTGTCACCGGAGCGATTTTTCCACCACACTCGGTAGTCCTCCGTGACGTATAGCTCTGGGACGCGAACCAGATTCATTTGCACCAGCTCGTCCCAGGCAAAAGTCTCCACGGAGAAGTCGTCGTGGAAAACAGAGTAATCGAAGGCTCCGACGGGATCCTCCGGTCGGTCTTCCCACGCTTTCACGCCGATGCAATGGCACCGCATCACGGGGGGGTGCCCCAGCGCGCGCCACGCTGCAGGCGTGTCATGCTCGAAGCAATCCATGCCAACGAAGATCTCCAGGTCGCGCACTGTGCCATTTAAGTCATGAACATCCGCAGGGTATATTTCCCCGTAGTCCGCATGCGAGAAGTCCTCCAGCAGGAACTCCCCCGCCTGTGTATTCTGATTCACGTGGAGCTTCTTCTGGTCCCGAGAGGACATCCCGGTGCGCACAAGGTGGGCCTTCCGTCCGACGGGGCAGATTTTGCTCATGTGCTTGTTGCCCTGTACACGCGCAGGCGCCGGTGGTTCCGCCATGCTCTTGGAGGAGCGCGCCGTTCGCGGAACGCCACGCCTTTGCACTGAAGATACCTTCTTCCAGGTGGCTTTAAAGGCAGCCTGAAGCGCCTCGGACGAATCCTTGTGTTTTATCAGGTCGGCCGTCCAGCGCTTGTCCAGCGTCTCACGGGCCTGTTTCTCGTAGTGGTTGGCATGCTTGTCAGGCAGAAGATTGAATCCAGGCATATGTACCGTAAAGAACACGGCCTTTGCAGTCATATTCACGCGCTTCCCCGTTTCCTTGTGCACTCGGGCGACATGCGCGACGAGGGTGGCGATGTCCAGCTGCTCTACTTGTGGAAGCAGGTCTTGCAGCAGGCGTTGCAGGCCCTCAAGGGCGCTTTCCTCCCCGAAGAACAGCTGGCTTAGCTTGCGCCTCTTGACTGCGAGCCATACAATATCACGTCACCAACTACCCACAGGGCCCGGCTAGTCAAATCGACAACAAAGACTGCACGCACGGGCCGACTTACATGCTATATTGTTCTCCACCTGCAGCTCGTACGCGTTCTTTAGCCGAGGGCTGGTACGCACAGGTAATCGAAGGCACTCTGGAACTGCAAACCAGTCAACATCACGTCACCACCTACACACGGTGCCAGGCTAGTCAAACCGACAACGGAAACTGGTCCCAGGGGCCGACTTACTTGCTATATCGTTCTCCACCTGCAGGTCATTCGCGTTCTCATGCTGCGTGTTTAGCCGAGGGCTGGTACGCACAGGTGCCGAGTCGCTCCCTGGAACGTCTTCTGGGGCTGCTTGTGAAGCCACGGATTGCTCCCCGTTGATTCGTTGGCCTGTTGCGCGCGCGGCACGTCGGAGCCTCGTGCGCTGGAATCTAGCGCTGGTTCGCGGAGTCATCTCTGCCCCGGGCGCCTGTGCGCCGGACACTGCTGCCCCCCCCCCCATGCAGATGTGCACCCCCCGGTTCTCCTGCCGCATCAGCCACCGTTGGCGTGCCGCACTGCGTGGTAGGGCTTGTTGGCGGGGTCGACACCTCCGTCCTCGGTGCCATGGGCTCCGCCCGCGCCCCACCTGCCGCAATGGGGGGGGTGACTGGTAAGCGCTTCAGCGCGTGTCAGTGGAATCACGAGATGGGGCCTCTTCGACGCCAGCGCCTGAAGGTTGAAGTTTTTGCACGCTGCCAAATCATCCGCTTGAAACCGAGCCAGCGTCATTCCCTTTTGCTGCATTATGCCGGCCCGGCGATTGTATAAACGAGCGTTCACTTTTCTCGTCGCCTCTTTCTGCGTCAGCACTTCTGTAAGTATTCTCTTAAGTTTTCTTAAGTTTGCTTAACTTTTCTTAAGTTTTCTTATCTTTTCTTAACTTTTTGCGTATAAACCCCCACAAGCCTCCATACGTATAAATTGTTGCGTTGCAGTTAGCTATTGGCCGATGGAGTTATACGTCGGTGATATAAGTAAAACTTAAGAAAACTTAAGAAAAATGACACCCAATGACACTTAAGAAAAATGACCGATGACACCCACCCCACCCTATGACACTTAAGCAAAATGACCGATGACACACACCCCACCCTATGACACTTAA
>LGRX02015918.1:0-17945 GCA_001247695.2 Cymbomonas tetramitiformis | reverse complement strand
GGTCGCGGCTTCCGGGCAGTCGCAGAATGCCAGGGGAAGGGGTGGTCAAGTTGACATACCGCTGGGGAGTCGCCCTCATGTTCCGCCCTGCACCAGGGGTGTCAACAGTCAGCACCCGTGGTGACGCCGTTCTTGCATGACGCAGGGGCGGATTAGGGCGCTGTTTAGGTACCGTTACAGCCTCCTCCATGGGAGGTGTCACACAAGCTGTTCCAGAAGCCAGAACCAGAGGAGTCATGCTGTTAAACTCAGGGGCAGCAGCTGACAAGGTCGACTTCTTCTTGGGTATCTGGAAGCTTGGCTCACCTGCTGCTGTCGCAGCCTGCGGCGGCTGACCCGGAGAGGGCGCCTTGTAGGTGCCCTTCGCCCCCTTGCCAGTGGTTCCAGTGGCTGCAGCACCTCTCGTGCTGCGCTGACTGGCCTGTCGTCCCCTTGTACGCCTGGGAGTCGACGTAGGCGACGTTGGAGGTGAGCGTCCAGTGTTGGCGTTTTGCATCATGTTGAAATTAAGTGTTGAAAAGTGGAAATCTGACCGTTGAGGAAGTCAAATATGTCCAATTTGGGCAAATTCCCCCAGAACACTCAGAAAAACATTTCATCGTAGCAATGGAAGTCGTGGTGAACAAAGAAATATGCTTTCCAGAGTGCAATGCGGTTTTTGGTGGTCAAATTTCAAAAATTGAGTGTTGATCGGCAGTTTGGCTAATTTCTTGGCGGCCATCCCGAAGCAATCCAGACTAATTGGCCAGGTCCCAGTGTTGGAGACTATTTTTTTCCTTCAAAGAATATAAAAAAATAGAAAACTATCCTTCTGGGCTCCAGTTTCCTCCTATGTAGTCTGATGGGCTCAAATTTGTCTAATTTTGCTCTGTCGTGCCGGTTGGCCATCCCAATTTAAAATGTAGCGATCTATGAGGACCCAGGTGTCGGGGCCAGGTTCCGAACGACAAAAAAAACTATCAAGAAACGTCAGGAATTTTTGTGTCTACGTTAAAACTGTCTCCGAGGTCCTCTTTTCTCAATCTGACCACTGGTCCACTTTTCACTCTCCGTTCGGGGCAATCTGGCTGTTAATCCCGGTAAATTTGAGTTGCTGGCGGCTTCTTTTCCCACTTTCTGACCATTTTGCAGCATAACAGTTTTGGAAAATCGCCTGTCTGCATGCAGGGTGAAAGTCAGGGGGCAAAAAGGCGCAGAGCAATACCACTTCCAAGTGAAGACTTCTTGAGCACGTGACTGTATCCGAGCCGGAGCTCAAGGGTCAGTCAGAGGTTAATCTGCTTCAAATCTTGGGGCACAGGTCCGTTTTCGGCAATTTTGCAGTGTACAAAATTGCAATGTTCTGATACCAGTTGAACAAGGCTACAATTCAAGCAATTGCAATATCTTTATGGCAGGAAAGATTGACTAGTAAATTAACAGGTTGAGCAACAGCTCCTCCAAATAGTTACTTCAAGTTAGAACAGCCTCCAAATGGGCAGAATTCAGGTCTTATACTTTCAAGGCGCGCATTTCATATCTATAATCGATCTGTCCCATGTCGGCTGGCATATCACCATCTGCCACCTATACAAATCCTAATCAGAGAATCTGCATTTGGACAATCCTAATCAAGACAGTTGATTTCATTGTCCCTTATTGCTGGTCTTTGCCTTCTTCCTACGAGGAGCCACGTCAAGCACTTCTTCGTCATCACTGTCACTGCTTAAGGTGCATTTCAAATGAGTTATATACGCATGTGTCCAACATCTCGGATATTTCCTGGGTTGCCTCTTCGTCTCTTCAGACACCCCAGCCTTATTCTCACCCATTGAAGTCAATCCAGTATCTGACCCAGATGGTTTCTTCGGTGGTACATGAACAGTCTCCGCCACAGAGGCTGGGGCATCCTCAGATATGGCCTCAGACTTCTGCTCGGTGATAGGCTGATCCTCTGGCTGAACAGGTGAGGTCGGGGAGGTGCCCTTTGGCACCCAGATAATTTCACCCTTATCATCCATGATCAATTGCAGTCCCAGTCTCTTCAACTTTCGAGCTTCAGCTTGTTCTTCAACATCGTCAGCTACCAAGTCATCGAACTCGCTGACGTCATCCTCGGTGTCATCATATTCGGGCGAGGCGGGCTCCCATTTCGGACTGGCAGTGTCCATGTCATGCTTACTGTGTGTGACACCCGCGTCATCGTTGTCATCCGAACCTGGTAGCTTCTCCTTACTGTCAATGACACCCGCGTCATCATTGTTATCAGAATCTGGTAACTTCTCCTTACTCCAGGACACAGCGCCTGTACCCGAATCGTCACTGTTCGTAGGCGCTGAGTGTACAGGCTTACGCCCCGTGTATGGAATTCCACGATATTCGTCATCGTCAATCACAATCGTCGGATTCCCGTGCCCAACGCTGCTGATCGGTAATGAGAATGGCGCTACCGGCGCCTTCAATTGAGTGGCGTCTTCCAGAAACCAGCCGCCGCCCCTATTACGCTCCCAGCGGCGTAGCGCACCAGAAGGGTGGACGATAATATGCTGCCAGCTATAATCAAGTCCAGGCTTTCGCTCCCCATAGTACGAAGTCAATGGCTCGGGAGTCCCCTTCCGAGCCCATTGCCATCTCACTGCCCCAGTATGCATAAATACAATATGCCAATCGAATGGCTTGGCCGGGCTATTGTTCCCTGGCACATATCCAGCTTGATACCCTGGAATCCCCGCCCAAGGCGCAACGCACCAATTGACGGCCCAAATCGACTTCACCACAACCACTCCCCGATATATCACTTGTCTATGACCCAACCTACCTTAGGGTACCGATCGCACGCCCTGGCATGCTCATACGGCACTGCCATACTCGACAACTGTGCTAGGAGGCAAGCACAAGAGCAAGAAAAACGGCTAAGTACAAAACGCAAGAGTACTCAGTACGGAGTACAGTAGGACCGATCAGAATGATGTAGATGTGAGGTGCCTAGCCTGTTGTACGGAGTACTCAGTACAGTTGAGTTATGGAAAGAGTTCCTGAATGTATAAGAACTCTAAGTGTAACCAGTTTCGGAGATGAGAACTGAACTGAATAAGTGTAACATAAAAGTAAAAAGCCGTAACTGCTGTATATTGTGTATTGAGCCGTCGCATTTCCCTATGCCGTCACAAAGTGGTCACATGCATAATTCAACGTTAGGAAGTTTTGAAAGTCACTAGAATTTAAGGGATGAATTCTAAGACAACGAAAAAAGTTGGTTTTTGAAAAAAAAAATTGTGAGAAATATGGGCCGAAAACCGCGATTTTCGGGCTGTTTTCCGCATTTTAGGCCTATTTTGGCTCAAATAGCCTTGCGCCTACGGTTTAATGTCATGTTTGCGAAGTTTTGAAGGTTGCCTTACCCCACCACAACATATCCAAGTGTCACACAAAAGTTGGTTCTTGAAAATTTTTAAATCCTTTGAGAAATATGGCCCGAAAACCGCGGTTTTCGGGATGTTTTCTGCATTTTAGGCCTATTTTGGCTCAAATAGCCTTACGCCTACGGTTTAATGTCATGTTTAAGAAGGTTTGAAGGTTGCCTTACCCCACCACAACATATCTAAGTGTCACACACAAGTTGTTTCTTGAATTTGTTTAAATTTTTTGAGAAATATGGCCCGAAAACCGCTGTTTTCGGGCTGATTTCTGCATTTTAGGCATATTTTGGCTCAAATAGCCTTGCGCCTACGGTTTAATCTCATGTTTGCGAAGTTTTGAAGGTTGCCTTACCCCACCACAACATATCCAAGTGTCACACAAAAGTTGGTTCTTGAAATTTTTTATTTTTTTGAGAAATATGGCCCGAAAACCGCGGTTTTCGGGATGTTTTCTGCATTTTAGGCATATTTTGGCTCAAATAGCCTTACGCCTACGGTTTAATGTCATGTTTGCGAAGTTTTGAAGGTTGCCTTACTCCACCACAACATATCTAAGTGTCACACACAAGTTGTTTCTTGAATGTTTTTAATTTTTTGAGAAATATGGCCCGAAAACCGCTGTTTTCGGGCTGATTTCTGCATTTTAGGCCTATTTTGGCTCAAATAGCCTTACGCCTACGGTTTAATGGCATGTTTGCGAAGTTTAGAAGGTTGCCTTACCCCACCACAACATATCCAAGTGTCACACAAAAGTTGTTTCTTGATTTTTTTTTGAATAAAATTTTTGAGGAATATGGGCCGAAAACCGCTGTTTTCGGGCTGATTTCAGCATTTTAGGCCTATTTTGGCTCAAACGATAGCAGCCTTACGCCTACGGTTTAATGTTATGTTTGCGAAGTTTTGAAGGTTGCCTTACCCCACCACAACATATGCAAGTGTCACACACAAGTTGGTTCTTGAAAAGTTTTAATTTTTTGAGAAATATGGTCCGAAAATCGCTGTTTTCGGGCTGTTTTCTGCATTTTAGGCCTATTTTGGCTCAAATAGCCTTACGCCTACGGTTGAATGTTATGTTTGCGAAGTTTTGAAGGTTGCCTTACCCCACCACAACATATCCAAATGTCACACAAAAGTTGGTTCTTGAAATTCTTTTATTTTTTGAGAAATATGGCCCGAAAACCGCTGTTTTTGGGCTGATTTCTGCATTTTAGGCCTATTTTGGCTCAAACGATAGCCTTACGCCTACGGTTTAATGTCATGTTTGCGAAGGTTTGAAGGTTGCCTTACCCCACCACAACATATCCAAGTGTCGCACAAAAGTTGGTTCTTGAATATTTTTTTATTTTTTGAGGAATATGGGCCGAAAACCGTTGTTTTCGGGTTGATTTCAGCATTTCAGGCCTATTTTGGCTCAAATAGCCTTACGCCTACGGTTTAATGTTATGTTTTCGAAGGTTTGAAGGTTGCCTTGCCCCACCACAACATATCCAAGTGTCACACAAAAGTTGGTTCTTGAATATTTTTTATTTTTTGAGGAATATGGGCCGAAAACCGTTGTTTTCGGGTTGATTTCAACATTTTAGGCCTATTTTGGCTCAAATAGCCTTACGCCTACGGTTTAATGTTATGTTTGCGAAGGTTTGAAGGTTGCCTTACCCCACCACAACATATCCAAGTGTCACACAAAAGTTGGTTCTTGAATTTATTTTTATTTTTTGAGCAATATGCGGGCCCGAAAACCGTTGTTTTCGGGCTGTTTTCTACATTTTAGGCCTATTTTGGCTCAAATAGCCTTACGCCTACGGTTTAATGTCATGTTTGCGATGTTTTGAAGGTTGCCTTACCTCACCACGCCCTATCTGAGGCACAACAAGTTGTTTGAATGAAGGAATGATCTTCATTTGCCCCGTATGCTTCGCATATTCGTATGATTCGGGCTCTTTTCGGCTAATTTTCATAATTTCAGATATATTTTTGACAACAATACCTTATGCCCATGGTGTAATGATGCATTTTTCAGGTTTGGAGCTTAATTAACCCTTTAACCCCTAAGCTGCGAACGGAACTTTTTGCAAAAAAGGGAGCTTCTCCAAATACGCTTCATTCGTGTTATATACTCGCGCGTCTGCCTGCGCATTGGGGCACTTAGGATTCACAACTCTTGCATCGGCAATCTGAGCCATCGCATGCATGTATATATAGGATATATACCGATATACCGACAATATACAAGCAAATTTATCATTAATTTGGGTATGATAGTTTTGGGCACCAGCTCCGCACCGCCCGTATTTCGAGCACCATGCCACCTCGCTATCATAAAACAGTCAGTTTTATCCATTTCATTAGATGTGCAATCATAAACTGGGTGATATATTGTTTTATATCGAAGTATGCGGCGTATCATGTGAAAAAACAGCAAAAAAACAAGGGAAAACATCGATATTTCAATGTTTTCCATACTTAAGGCCAAACTTGGGGATTTTCGCTGATTATGGGTATACATGGCGCATATATAGTTTTTATGGAGCATATGTTCATTTGGCATGCTAATATACATTAAAACATGTAGATATAGGTCGAGATATAGGGCATGTACATCTATATCTTGGACTTTCGGACCGCTTGGATGAAATTTCATTCGCACAAAAGTGAGACTTTTGGGGATTTCCGGGTGAAAGAATTACTCATGAGTGAGATATATATCGTTCATACATGTGCCGAGTAGCGAATTAAGTATTGGGGATGCATATGCTCGTGGCCACAAAAAGCGTTGGCGAGCGATTGTGACAATATTTATTCATGTAGGTGACTGATATGTAAGTTTTGAAGCATATGGTTTGTTGCGATATCGCAACACATAGCAGCTTATTAGGGGTTAAGGCCACAATTCTAAGGCACAACCAGTTTTTGAAATAAGGCAAAACAATAATTTGCTTCAAAAACATTGTATGTCACACCTTGACCGTCCGCCTATTTTCTCGATTTTGGACACGAAGTGGGAACTGACGCGATCGAGATGTCATCAGACCTGAGACAGGTCGTCTCTTCGCCGGATCCGAGGTGCCACCGCTCCGAGGTGCACATGCGATGGTAAAGCTGCGAACGGAAGGTCAAAGGCAAAGGGAAAGGCAAAGGGTTAGCGGCGAGCCGTCGCAAAAAGTTCGAGTGTCACAAAGTGGTCACATGCATAATGCAACATTTGCAACTTTTTGGGGTTGTGTGACCTTTTAAGGTCAATTGTAAGACTCGGAGTAAAATTTTTTTTTCAAAAAAAATATTTTCCGGCTCGCCGGCGGCCAAAATCGATGGTTTTTGGCCTGAAAAGGCCATTTTGAGTGCGCGGGTGCTAGAGGATTTCCCGTCGGTGTCCGAATCGCGTGTTTGAACTTCGTGGGACCTTCCAAGGACCATCACGGGTCACTTAGTGGAAGAAATGATGAGAAATTTTTGTTTGGGGTGCTCGCCTGGGACCAAAATGGCCGTTTCTGGGGCCTGAGCAGGCCATTTTGCGTGCGCGGGGCTATAGGATTTCAGTTAGGTATCCGAATCGCGCGTTTGAAGTTCGTGGGACCTTTCAAGGACCATCACGAACTACTTAGTGGAAGAGATGATGAGAAATTTTAATTTGGGTGCTCGCCGGGGGCCAAAATGGCCGTTTCTGGGGCCTGGGCAGGCCATTTTTCGTGCGCGGGGCTATAGGATTTCAGTTAGGTATCCGAATCGCGCGTTTGAACTTTGTGGGACCTTTCAAGGACCATCACGAACTACTTAGTGGAAGAAATGATGAGAAATTTTAATTTGGGTGCTCGCCGGGGGCCAAAATGGCCGTTTCTGGGGCCTGGGCAGGCCATTTTTCGTGCGCGGGGCTATAGGATTTCAGTTAGGTATCCGAATCGCGCGTTTGAAGTTCGTGGGACCTTTCAAGGACCATCACGAACTACTTAGTGGAAGAAATGATGAGAAATTTTAATTTGGGTGCTCGCCGGGGGCCAAAATGGCCGTTTCTGGGGCCTGAGCAGGCCATTTTGCGTGCGCGGGGCTATAGGATTTCAGTTAGGTATCCGAATCGCGCGTTTGAAGTTCGTGGGACCTTTCAAGGACCATCACGAACTACTTAGTGGAAGAAATGATGAGAAATTTTAATTTGGGTGCTCGCCGGGGGCCAAAATGGCCGTTTCTGGGGCCTGGGCAGGCCATTTTCCGGGTTTTATGGTTTGTGCTACATGTAGGTCAAGGATAACATCGAATTTGCAAGCAACCCATGTCCGTTGCATTCCAATGGGGTTTCGCATTACGATTGCAAGCATATTGGACCATTATAACCCATCAAAGATTAAGTTACACAAGTGCAGCTAGGATACGTTGATGCTCCGGCTCCGGTACTATCAAGTAGTCCCGCCCGCCTACTTTGCGCTTCCTCAGAGCCACTTCCACACACACTATATGATGTGAGTACGTCAAACATTTTCTGCTATTGTCTACAAAGTACTCCGTGCATGTGCTTTCATCCCTCCATTCCAAAAATCTGCCTTCAACAACGAACTCGCCAGGGGTAGCATGCACTCCTGCCCCTGCACTCCCCCCCACACCCGGTGTGTAGTAGTCGTCCTTGATGCCGTCCGCGTCTAGCACTTGATGCACTCCACCTAGCGCCTTCACCAAATAATATTGGTGGTTCTCATCTCCCCCCGATGAGCGTGCAAAGATGCTTCCTCGTGAAACCTCCACTTGCGCCACGTCGTGCGCCTCCTCCGCTGCACGCATCCTCGTTCGCCGCTCTTCCCCTACCGCCTCCGCCACCATCGTGAAAGGCACCCATTCATCCACATGACTCTTATAATGGCACCCTTCACTATCCGGTTGCGGGTGCTCACATTGTGCGTAGCAATAATCGCAATAACATGGACGATCACGCTTCAACCCAACCATTAGGCCAACTCCCGCCCGCACCGAGTGCAACGCCAAAGTGCCATCCACCGTCTTGAAGCCCTGGCCCGACTCGTCGACATCGCCATCCTCCACCAAAAAGAAGAACCGCTGCCCAAATGCCGAGCGCCGGTTGGATCCTTGGTCCTTCGCAAACCGCAATCTCTCCAGGCAGAATTCATACAAATCCCTTGCATTCAATATCTTTCCATACCACTTATCCGTTGTTGCCATTACCGCCAAACTAGCCTCGTGCTTCACCGCAACTCCCATTGCATCTTGCTCGCCTCGTGCGTGGGATGTCTCAAAAAAGTTTCGTTGGCACGGTATGCCAAGCCCTCGTACCCATTCCATCGGGCGCCCGCTCTCCACCACATCCGCAAAGGCCGTGCCGCATTTGTTCTGCGCCGCACTCCCATCCGCCCACTCGTGAATGAATTTTGGGAGGGGCAAACCTCTTTTCTGAAAGTACTCCTTGATGATGAGTTTACGCATGTGCTGGATGGCACGGTGGCTATGGGGCATGTCGTTGCCCATAAAGTACAGGTAATTCTTCACAATGATAGGATTCTCCTCCGTGGACTCCACCCCGTCCACCTCCTTTACCGCATGCCGCCATAGAACACAGCATAGTAGCGAGTCCTGCTTCACAATCCAATGCAAGGATTGGATTGCCCGTGGAATGTTCAATGCATGGTTCTCGCTGAAGTCGAAAAGAAGGAGGCAATGGCCCAAGGGCAAATTCTCCTTGCACTTGTTGAACATGTTCATCGTGTGTTGGGCCATGAAGCAATGGTATGGATATGGCTTTAAGAATGGACAGGTTTGCCCACTCACCCCGGCTAGTTCTTTCACCGCCCAGTCCCCATCTGCATCCTTCCGCACGAACTTGCCCGCGCACGAACACTTCTTGGACTCCCCCGGTACATGCCCCAGCATACACCCTTGTAACTTGGACACGAGCTCCCCTACCGGAGTCTTCTTCTGCACAAACTGTACTCGGTGTTTGTTCTTCCCGTCGTCGTCGGTTCCCACCACCGCGCTCTCGTAGGTACTCCACTCAACCTGCTGGCCGGCCTTTCCTATCTCCGCCTCGCACAGCTTCAGGTTTCGCAACCCCCCGCAATCCTCGCACGACCCATCCAACCAAGCAAGGCATAGCGTGAAACTCCGCAGGCTCTCCGTCTGCCCCCGTTGGCTTCGGGCACAACAACGACGCTACAAACTTTGACGTCGACGAGCCAACCTCGCACCGCCCGCAGACCTTGTCCGGGAACGCCTCTGTCGGCTTTCGATTGGATAGAACTGCCCTCTGCCCCCCTAGCAGAGGGCAACACGTCCTATCCTCGCACTCGCACTTAGAGTGCAATACCTCGTGCGCACGGTTGTATGCTGTCAATGCCAACCGGAAGTCCTCGTGATATCTGCAGCAGCAGGATATCGTGTCCCTCCGGGTAAGCCTGCGCACTTCCTTCGGTTTCTTCTGCTCGAAAGTCCTCAAGCCCACCTTCACATCAGGTTCCTTCTTCTTGAACCTTCTGAACACCTCAAGCTGCGTCATTTCCAGCCACTGCTTTGAGGCCTTTTCAACTCTCCCGTCTTCACGTCGAACCTGTATGACATCCCTTTTGCAGGTGGACACCCGCGTTATCCCTGGGCTGAGCCAGAAGTCCCTTATTTTCAGCAACACTTCGGCGTTCAGGGCGTCCTTTGCCTTCTTCTTCACTTCAGTCACCAAGCCCTTCAGCAGCCCGCTTCCTCGCCTTGCTGCCAGCTCAAGGCCGATACCAGCTTGCAAGTTCCGGTGCCCTAACTGCCCTGTGGTTACCACACCGACTTTTATGCCTAAAACTCCGGCGACCTCTTGCACTGTTTCTGACGCCCCTCCCCCAAACGCCATCGCTGCTCCTGCCAGTTGAATGTCGCGGTCTAGTTTGCAGCGGCTGCTTGCGAGGGAGGCGAAGGCCGCACGTAAGCTGCTCACTATCCCCATACCCACGCGATCCTCTGGTGCACGCATGCCACCACGCACCGCTGTTTGAATGCCGCTGTCCAACGTTTGCACATAGTTCGCGAGCGCTCCTGGTATCAAATCGTCACGCGCGTTCTGAAATACCCCCTGCAGCTTCTTGTTCGAGTGACTTTTGCTTCCCCGCGGGATACCGATAGCAGCGGTAGCGCCCGATCCCCCCTCTTCAGGGACCCGATCAGGGATATCCACTCGCAAACGCTTCCTCGCGCGAGAGTCCGCCTGACGTCGCCTTGCTGCAGCGCGCCGTTTCGCAACAGTGGATACTGGCGTCGTCCCAACTGCAGGCGACGCTATACGCGATTCCACAGCGGGCGGTCTAGGGGATGCCACAGCGGGCGCCACAGCGTGCGCCACAGCGGGCGCCACAGGGTGCGCCACAGCGGGCGCCACAGGGGGCGCCACATCCAACCAGTACTTAGCGAAGGCTGTGATGCGTGAAGCAAGTTCCACGCCACGCTCTACATCTGCTGCATCCACCGGGTACACCTCAGGGAAATCATGCGCCTCTTTGCCAAGGCTTCGCAACAACGGCAGTAAGTCAACTAACACTCGAAGAGAAGACATTGTCCCCGCTAGCTGTTGGGTGTGGCAAAAGCCACAGGTGGGAACCTATGCAATTAGTTCCCCCCTTAAAGTCTAAATCAGTTCCATACTGCAGTAGTAGGGCGGTCCGCTGCTGTACTCTCTCTGACTTTGTTTTAAAAAAAGCAGTTCCCAATTCACCCCCCTATAATCGTCCAGGCCCTCTGCTTCCATCAAGACATCCCAAGCGCAAGGTAGACAAGCGAGCGCGTACTGGTAGTCGGTAATATCGTAAAAATAGCAATCAGGTCCAAACCATACGTGCACTCTTGCTCTCCTATTGCAATAGTCGCACTTCATGATACTTGAGAGTTTAAGTCTTTCGAGTTTAGGTGCATAGTCTGCACGCAAGGACCATAGGACCCAGGGACCAAGGGTGCGGGGAGGCTGCTCCGCTCCGCGCCGAATCAGGCGCGTGGCGCGTGCGGCGCTCTCCCCGGCGCTGTGCCTTATGCTGCTTCATCTGCGGTTGCGAATCAGCGGCCAAAGGGTGAGCAGCGGCGCTGCGAGTCGTGGGTGGGGAGGGATGCGCGAGGGTGCGCGTACGGTAGATAGGTGCATAGTCTGCACGCAAGGACCATAGGACCCAGGGCAAAGGGTGCGGGGAGGCTGCTCCGCTCCGCGCCGAATCAGGCGCGTGGCGCGTGCGGCGCTCTCCCCGGCGCCGTGCCTTATGCTGCTTCATCTGCGGTTGCGAATCAGCGGCCAAAGGGTGAACAGATAGTCATGGGTGGGACAGGCTTTGTGGAAGGCTGCCGCCGGACGGGCATATGACCAGGCGACCAGCGACGGCTGGCCATATGTAGGGTCTTACGTAGCGCGACTGCTGTATACATATCCGGCAGCTATTGGATGGACATGGTATGGTGCGGAAGTGTTGTCCGCCAAGTGGGTCAACGAGGTGGGCGGCGAAGTCGAGGAATACGAAGGTCCTTGGGTCACGGGTTACGTTCCGATTGTCACCTCGCCGCCGGGTAGGGGTATCGATTTTTTTTGTTTCTGAGCGACAGTTCATCCATCCCGGTGCCATTGACCACGGGTTCCCAGAAGTGCATCGGGTCACCGTGCCTGCAGAAGGGCAGCCCCGGCTGCTGTATAAAGTGCGATACCCTTGGGACGGGGATGAGGAGGAGCTGTGGCAGCATGAGGTGCTAGCTGGTGTCCTACACTTTTCGGTAGAGAAAGACCGTGGCTGCCGCATGGTGAAAGCCAAGTAGTGGACAACTAGGCAACATATCCCAAATCTGCCGCATTGTAGGAACCCTTGCCTCCTCGAGGTGGGTCACGTGCCCATGCTGTAGGCAGAAGTGGTTCGAGTGAACCTCTTTTCAACATGTGTGTACATTATGTGAATAGTACATTATGTAAATGCTACCGAGTCTCCGCTTGCCTTTTGTTGTTAACTTACAGCTTGTTATGTGTTCTTTAAAAGTGATGATGTGGATGTTTTCGGTGTCCTTCAAAGTGTCTATCTGTGGTTGCGATCGTGGGTGGGGAGGGATGGGCGAGGGTGCGCGTACCGTAGAAAGGTGCATAGTGGGCATGCCGGGACCATAGGATCCAGGGACAAAGGGTGCGGGGAGGCTGCTCCGCTCCGCGCCGAATCAGGCGCGTGGCGCGCGCGACGTTCTTCCCGGCGCCGTGCCTAATGCTGCTTCATCTGCGGTTGCGAATCAGCGGCCAAAGGGTGAGCAGCGGCGCTGCGAGTCGTGGGTGGGGAGGGATGCGCGAGGGTGCGCGTACGGTAGATAGGTGCATAGTGGGCATGCCGGGACCATAGGATCCAGGGACAAAGGGTGCGGGGAGGGTGCTCCGCTCCGCGCCGAATCAGGCGCGTGGCGCGTGCGGCGCTCTCCCCGGCGCCGTGCCTTATGCTGCTTCATCTGCGGTTGCGAATCAGCGGCCAAAGGGTGAACAGATAGTCATGGGTGGGACAGGCTTTGTGGAAGGCTGCCGCCGGACGGGCTGCTGACCAGGCGACCAGCGACGGCTGGCCATATGTAGGGTCCTACGTAGCGCGACTGCTGTATACATATCCGGCAGCTATTGGATGGACATGGTATGGTGCGGAAGTGTTGTCCGCCAAGTGGGTCAACGAGGTGGGCGGCGAAGTCGAGGAATACGAAGGTCCTTGGGTCACGGGTTACGTTCCGATTGTCACCTCGCCGCCGGGTAGGGGTATCAATTTTTTTGTTTCTGAGCGACAGTTCATCCATCCCGGTGCCATTGACCACGGGTTCCCAGAAGTGCATCGGGTCACCGTGCCTGCAGAAGGGCAGCCCCGGCTGCTGTATAAAGTGCGATACCCTTGGGACGGGGATGAGGAGGAGCTGTGGCAGCATGAGGTGCTAGCTGGTGTCCTACACTTTTCGGTAGAGAAAGACCGTGGCTGCCGCATGGTGAAAACCAAGTAGTGGACAACTAGGCAACATATCCCAAATCTGCCGCATTGTAGGAACCCTTGCCTCCTCGAGGTGGGTCACGTGCCCATGCTGTAGGCAGAAGTGGTTCGAGTGAACCTCTTTTCAACATGTGTGTACATTATGTGAATAGTACATTATGTAAATGCTACCGAGTCTCCGCTTGCCTTTTGTTAATAACTTACAGCTTGTTATGTGTTCTTTAAAAGTGATGATGTGGATGTTTTCGGTGTCCTTCAAAGTGTCTATCTGTGGTTGCGATCGTGGGTGGGGAGGGATGGGCGAGGGTGCGCGTACCGTAGAAAGGTGCATAGTGGGCATGCCGGGACCATAGGATCCAGGGACAAAGGGTGCGGGGAGGCTGCTCCGCTCCGCGCCGAATCAGGCGCGTGGCGCGTGCGACGTTCTTCCCGGCGCCGTGCCTAATGCTGCTTCATCTGCGGTTGCGAATCAGCGGCCAAAGGGTGAGCAGCGGCGCTGCGAGTCGTGGGTGGGGAGGGATGCGCGAGGGTGCGCGTACGGTAGATAGGTGCATAGTGGGCATGCCAAGACCATAGGACCCAGGGACAAAGGGTGCGGGGAGGCTGCTCCGCTCCGCGCCGAATCAGGCGCGTGGCGCGTGCGGCGCTCTCCCCGGCGCCGTGCCTTATGCTGCTTCATCTGCGGTTGCGAATCAGCGGCCAAAGGGTGAGCAGCGGCGCTGCGAGTGGTGGGTGGGGCGGGATGGGCGAGGGTGCGCATACGGTAGAAAGGTGCATCGCGTGCATGCAAGGACCAGAGGACCCAGGGACAAAGGTTGCGGGGAGGCTGCTCCGCTCCGCGCCGAATCAGGCGCGTGGGGCGTGCGGCGCTCTCCCCGGCGCCGTGCCTTATGCTGCTTCATCTGCGGTTGCGAATCAGCGGCCAAGTGGTGAACCGCGAGTCATGGGTGGGACAGGCTTTGTGGAAGGCTGCCGCCGGACGGGCATATGACCAGGCGACCAGCGACGGCTGGCCATATGTAGGGTCTTATGTAGCGCGACGGCTGTATCCATATCCGTCAGCTTATGGACGGACATGGTATGGTGCGCAAGTGTTGTCCGCCAAGTGGGTCCACGAGGTGGGCGGCGAAGTCGAGGAATACGAAGGTCCTTGGGTCACGGGTTACGTTCCGATCGTCACCTCGCCGCCGGGTAGGGGTATCGATTTTTATGTTTCTGAGCGACAGTTCATCCATCCCGGTGCCATTGACCACGGGTTCCCAGAAGTGCATCGGGTCACCGTGCCTGCAGAAGGGCAGCCCCGGAGCTGCGAGCTCTCCTGTCAGTCGCCGCGCCAAAGAGCACTGCAGCTGAACCCCGGAAATCCAACCGTAACGAGGGACCGCCGGCTGCCGGCAGCAACAAGCGCAAGAAGCAGGCCTGCCCGGCTGATGCTCGGCAGGTTACTGTGTCAGGAGCAACAATGGCCGAGCTCTTGCCGATTTCGCGGAAGGGCGCGTTTGATCGCGCCGTCAGTGGCGGTGTAGAGTGGTTGGTGGCTGCTGGCAAAGCGGAGAAGCTCACGCAGTCCGCTGTCAAAATACTGTCGGGCCGTATGAAGACACAGCTCTGGGAGACGACCACGTACGGCGAGGAGTACTCAGTGGAGCATGCCGCCGGGACCTGGAGTGGAGCAATCGGCAAGACTGTCCATCGCATCACGGTGGAGGAGTGGTCTGAGGTGCACGACTACTACTGCACGGCGGTGGCCAGTGACAATGGCGCCAACCTGCAGGTCAAGTTGCCTGCGGTGCTCCTCGACTTCGCCATTTTTCATGCGGAGTTCGACGCGCACGCATTCAACTCGGCGATCATCCCGAAATTCCGCGAGTGCCGGGTCCCGGATGTGCACATCTGCGAGAAGGGACTGCTTTGGAGGACATCGACCGGGGAAGAAATGTCCATGTCCAACCTGCCGAAGTTGCTCAGCATGCGCGACACGGTCCCGCCGGGTTTACAAGTGGACGGAAATGCGGAGCCACGACCAGCCGGTGAGTGGGGCACACCTCCCACAGGCAGCTCTCATGCATGGGTTGTGACATGCCGATGCCTGCAATGAGCAACATGAGGATGAATGTCGAATCTTGCGCCGTGTGCACGCAGGTGTATCTGGTGACGCGTAGCTTGGATTGCAACGCTGGCGATACCCCAAGCTGCTGGCTGACCAGTGTTCCTGAACCAGAAGCTTGAAAGCAGGCGCATACGACTTGTACCGCAGGGGAAACGCGCAAGCGTGCAAGCCTCTGGCATGAAAGCTTAGGATGTCAACCACGAACACCAGCTTCCGAGTAATGCAGATTGTAGGCTCTGCGATGTGAAAGAGCGTATGTAGCTAGAACAGACAATTTTGAACTGTATTGTATCTTTGTAATAAATCAGTTTGTGTTCTCCGACGGAAACACGCGGTCACTAAGCACGCGCCACGCTGCACACGCCATGCATCGAGCGACCGCCGCGTAGCGATCGGGCGCTCACGCGAGGAGCAACGATGCATCTAACGAGGTGTCTGCCTTCATGATGCAGGTGCTGTCGGTGTCCCCCCCCCACTCCCCCTCAACGGATGTGCTGCGTGCAGGTCGGTGACACGCCGGAAGGGGTAGTTTGCGGCAGGTATGCGCGGTGATGGCTGAACTGGAGGACGCCGTCATCCTGCGCAAACTGCAAAGCCTGCATATTGGGGGCAAGTCACCCAAAGTGTCACGGTTTGCTGTGGACATCGGATGGATCCCAAGCAAGGTCACAGAGGAGTGCAGCACGATGGCGCAGAAGAGCGCAAAGATCCGTCAGCTGGCTGACAGATTGACAACTCTCGGGTGCATGATCGACAAGAGGATGCGGATAACCTACGCACCGCCGCATGTGGGCCCCAGAGAGCTAGCAGGTGGGGGGGCGAGCCCGGTGGACGGCGCGCGGGGGAAACGGCGAGCCGGGGGGGAAGCCGTCACGTGCCAAACGGCGCAGCTCCCAACCGCGTGTGATAACCGGCACGTGACCGACGCCCGCCTACTGGAGTTGGCGCAACGCGCTTACCGTGACATCAAGCGCCCAAGCATTCGCTCCATCTTCACCCCCGACGACTTGTGCACGCTGGGCATACCTGATCAGGTAGGGCGCGCCGGAAAGGATTACAAGGGAAGGATTGACGTGCTCATAGGCCGCATGCAATCTCTGGGAGTTCAGTTTGATCAAAGGCACCGGGTCATTGCCATCTCCGCTGGCCACCAGATGGAGGCGGCCCCAGTGATTGTGGAAACAGCGGATGATGATTCTCAGCAGGCGAGGATAGAAAGGTGCAGAGTGTGTATGCAAGGACCAGAGGACCCAGGGACAAAGAGTGCGGGGAGGCCGCTCCGCTCCGCGCCGGATCAGGCGCGTGGCGCGTGCGGCGCTCTCCCCGGCGCTGTGCCTAATGCTGCTTCATCTGCGGTTGCGAATCAGCGGCCAAAGGGTGAGCAGCGGCGCTGCAGGTCGTGGGTGGGGAGGGGTGCGCGAGTGTGCGCGTACGGTAGATAGGTGCATAGTGTGCGCGCAGGGACCATAGGATCCAGGGACAAAGGGTGCGGGGAGGCTGCTCCGCTCCGCGCCGAATCAGGCGCGTGGCGCGTGCGGCGCTCTCCCCGGCGCCGTGCCTTATGCTGCTTCATCTGCGGTTGCGAATCAGCGGCCAAAGGGTGAGCAGCGGCGCTGCGAGTGGTGGGTGGGGAGGGATGGGCGAGGGTGCGCGTACAGTAGAAAGGTGCAGAGTGTGTATGCAAGGACCAGAGGACCCAGGGACAAAGGGTGCGGGGAGGCTGCTCCGCTCCGCGCCGAATCAGGCGCGTGGCGCGTGCGGCGCTCTCCCCGGCGCTGTGTTTTATGCTGCTTCATCTGCGGTTGCGAATCAGCGGCCAAAGGGTGAGCAGCGGCGCTGCGAGTCGTGGGTGGGGAGGGATGCGCGAGGGTGCGCGTACGGTAGAAAGGTGCATAGCGTGCACGCAAGGACCATAGGACCCAGGGATAAAGGGTGTGGGGAGGCCGCTCCGCTCCGCGCCGAATCAGGCGCGTGGCGCGTGTGGCGCTCTCCCCGGCGCTGTGCCTTATGCTGCTTCATCTGCGGTTGCGAATCAGCGGCCAAAGGGTGAGCAGCGGCGCTGCGAGTGGTGGGTGGGGAGGGATGGGCGAGGGTGCGCGTACAGTAGAAAGGTGCAGAGTGTGTATGCAAGGACCAGAGGACCCAGGGACAAAGAGTGCGGGGAGGCCGCTCCGCTCCGCGCCGGATCAGGCGCGTGGCGCGTGCGGCGCTCTCCCCGGCGCTGTGCCTAATGCTGCTTCATCTGCGGTTGCGAATCAGCGGCCAAAGGGTGAGCAGCGGCGCTGCAGGTCGTGGGTGGGGAGGGATGCGCGAGGGTGCGCGTACGGTATATAGGTGCATAGTGTGCACGCAAGGACCATAGGACCCAGGGACAAAGGGTGCGGGGAGGCTGCTCCGCTCCGCGCCGAATCAGGCGCGTGGCGCGTGCGGCGCTCTCCCCGGCGCCGTGCCTAATGCTGCTTCATCTGCGGTTGCGAATCAGCGGCCAAAGGG
>LGRX02015917.1:0-39366 GCA_001247695.2 Cymbomonas tetramitiformis | reverse complement strand
TAGGCGTACAGGTCACATTATGGCAAAACTTGGATACGCTATTGACTCTAAAAATTACCCTGAAAATGAAGCGGGTGAAACCACATTAATCACCACTCTTCCCAGACAACTCTACATGTCGAGGAATGTTACCTCCGCAATACAAAATTACAACCTCAAGCACACAGGTTCCTTTCTAACTCCCTGCGGTGGAATGTTAAAAAACTGGCAAGAAAATAAATGTTTTTTCAGGCTGAATGGCAGTAGACCCCCTGGATGGCTAACCGAAATCGAAAAGGAAATGCTTCAAAACCCTGTAGATTTGGACCCACAGGCTAGATATGTCAAGAAACAATATAGAGACAACATAGTACCCCCTGACACGGGTGAATTTCATTGGAAAGGAAACGGTGACCGAAATTCCATCTCTCTTATTCACATTACCAATATTGACTTAGAGGCCATGTCAATACAATATACAGAATACAGTAACAATGCCATAAACCCTAATGTCTTTGTCAGAATCAAAGGTACCAACAGTCTTCAATACGACTTTGAATATAGCATCACCAATGACGGTTGCATCCTTATTCCAGCAGGTTCTATTCTTGAATATAATGACCATATGGACCCGCCCTCTTCTGTCCTTGCTACAGTTAGTGATATCAACTCACACTATGATTACATCTCAGACAGACAGTATGAAACCATTATTGCCAGAATGAAAAGCAAAACTGCGGAGGAAGAAAGTGAATACAGCTGCCCCAGCGACTCGGAAGAAGAATCCACCCCCAACGCCGAAAAGAGCAAACAAATGGAAGACTATGATATGGCAAGCGATGGTTCCCTTTTTGCTGGAAAGAAAACAGCATGCAGTGGGGCAGCATATGCTATAAAAAACTTTGACAACGGGATGCCACTTGTACGGAAGATGAATATCCCCCCCTCAAGAACTTTCTCCGCACAGGGGCTCCTTATCAAGGAGGATATCCAAAACCCGAGTAGCACATCTGCTGAAATTGCGGGACTGCGATTTCTACTCACAGAACAAAAAGAGAAACTCCTCAAATCCATTACTCCAATGGTACATGCCATTGACTCCATGGCAGCAATATCTGCGGTAACAAAGGATGGCAGGTCCATGAGTGCTCGGGACAAACTACGTGAAGCTAATCGCAGAGATGTGCAGGCTGTTCGCCTACTGCTAGAAGAACTTGGCTTCTACAGTGAAGGAGACCACAGTAAAATCATCCTTAAATGGATTAGGGGTCACAATAATGACAAAGTTCACGACAGAGTGGACCGTACTGCTAAAAGAGCCTCATTCAGAGGGGGCTGTTTTGACATCTCCCGCTACGACCCTGCTGAGGAACTACCCTTCTCATTATTCTTTTTTGAGGTCCCTATTTTAGGCGATATACGTAGTCACATCAGAAGAATTCAACGACTCTCACACTATCATAATTGGAGAACCCTACAGTCCCAAGGGAAGCATCTGAGAATGCTCAACGAGAATAACACCGCCCCCACCAAAGATATTTCCAAAATGACACCTAAAGCTTTCACCGCTTCTAGAAGTAGAGAACTCCTGGGTCTTCAAGCCTCTCCTGCACGCTTATTTAAACTGGGGGAAATCGGGTCCGAAAACTGCCCCTACTGCCAACAGAATACAAAATGCACCTTCGAACACATCCAACTTGAATGCCCAGGACATAATGATAGTTTGTATAATCTTAGAACAACCCAAGATATCGAACTAAGGAAAATCATCGCTGAAGAAATCTCAGAAAAGCCTAAACTACTAAACCCTGGAAAGGGTACCACATACATCAGAACACAACCATCGAAACTTTTTCCACTTGCTGACCTAAGACAGGAAATGAGTGAGGAATTATACTTACACGCTCTCCCGGAAGCTAGCATGTACCGTCCATCAAGTTCAAAAAAGAATACCATTGCTGTGACCGCAAAGCCTGAAATGGACCATGTTACGGGAACAATTAAATATCCCGAACTCCAATATGTCCAAAAGAAAGAGTTTTGGAAACTTTTGGCTTGGCACCGCCTTTCCAACAAAGCAGTCCCATGCTCACTTGCGGAGTACTCGAATAGGGCACACGATATCCATGAAGCCCTCAATGCATGTAAGTTTGAATCGGGAGACCCTAAAAACTGCTATGCAATAAGAAGAAGCCTCTTAGATATTTTGGTGGATGACAGAAACCTTGACAAAAACGGCTGTGAACTTTTCTCCAACCCACTGAATGCCCACCCTAGAATTTACTCGAGAAGATGCATACCCACCACTAGAATGAAAAAAGCCCTCAAGCCCTTCTGTTATCATGGGAAAATCGGTTTTGATGGCCTCGCTTGGGATGCCTACGTGGACCCGTTAACAGGCATTGGCAGAATAGTTTACGGAAATCCCCCTTTTGATGGAAAGGATAAGGGCAAATTTTCGGCGGTTATGACTACCTTGGAAATGGGACATAAAGCGGCCAACACTGTACCCGGATTTTCAGGAACATGGATTCTTCCACTGTCTCCCAAAAACCAAAAAAGATGGGTTGATAAAGGTTTTAAACTCGTTTTCAGATTCCCGCATAACACTATTCCATTTATCCCACATGGTTATTGGACGGGTGATGACCCCTACGTTCTCCCAGGTGGCGGATGCTATAAGGATGATTTTTCGGATGTCGTTATCATAGCTATAGACAGTGCACCCAGCGATACTCAACCAGCCTTTGACTGGAGGCCTACACAGAAAAAGATTGCTAGATGGTTCCTCAATGTCCTTCCTAAGTCCAGAGTCACGGAGAGGAGACTAGAATACACCGGAGTTAGCCCTGATATTTGGAATGAAGTTCTGAACGAAAGGGACAACGTACTCCCTTCTTCGTTGTGCCCATGGCCCACTCAAGACCCCCCCCTATCATCAGAATGGTGCTGAGCATTATTATGGCGGTCACCATGATACGACAATCACCAATGCAGCTTCTAAGCCCTTCATTAGCACCGTGAAATGGCCCAAAGCACTTACACTCATGGGGTACCTCCTACCCTCCCTCCTCTTTTCGGTACTGTCCTCAACACGATAGGTGTTCCCCGTGGCAAGATTAAACCTCTCCTTAAAAAACTTTCAAGAATCTGTAGGCAACACACCAAAAATAGGCGAGACGTGTTTCTGTTAAACACCACCACCACCTTAAACACTGACCCGCATACAGTTGACATCTCGAGCAGTGAAGCCATGACAGAAACAGAAGCTGTGCAACAGTCAAACGATGCTGGATGTGACACACCGACAGTAAAGACTGTCACCTGTCACTTCCTATAGTAGGCTGGGTGACCGTCACCAGTAGACGGGAAACACCCGTTAGTATTTATGTATACCTCTTTTATCAATCTGAGACTTTTACCGTTCTGATATCGAAAACCCTTAATTCAGGGTTTATTCTCCGTTATCCGATATATACACACCCGACTATATATCTGACAGTTTCCACGGCCTGATTATTATTAGGTCGGCAATTTATTGGCAAAAGTCATTGGCTATCAGCTTTTGACTCAGAAGCCACAATGTTATAGAAGCTGCGATCTTTTGTGACCATATGCATGCGGCATTTGTGCCTTTAGCATACGTAGACAATATGATTATGTGGAACTTATAATCCCACTTAAGTTGCATCATGATAATTTCATCCAGGTGTTAACAAGTGTTCATGATTTGATAAGGGGTTGACGCCCCACAAGCTAAAGGTCACTGTCTCATAAGACTCGCCTCAAGTGTGCGGCTTTGAGAATCAGTGTCCCAGCGAGGCACAGGCATGATGCTTCCTTGATCATGGTGGAGCTGGAAATGAGAATGCTCAAGATATCCGAAGACAGGAAGGCTTTTTGTTGGCCAGAGTTGCCGTCTAGATGCTTAACCTCGATGGGTTTGCATTCGGATACAAACTGTGCAACCATGCATGTGACTTATACATTGGTGTATGACTTTGATGAATCGTCTCTTGTCATGAACCTGGAAGAAATGACGGGCAAATAGCTAGAGTGGCGGATCTCACTCACTCGGCTTTGCTGTTATGGAATTCGATGCCTGATGGCACAACTGGCAATCCTTTGCTCAGATGCTTTACTTAAGACATTGGCAACAACTTGTGTGCCAGCTTCTCTAGATTTGGGGAGAAACCATGGATCAACAATTCATCAATCAAAACACATGTTACCAAGGTTGATTCAACGAATCCTTCAACTCTTGAATTTCGACAATCAGCATCTTAGGCTGTTGACGTCAAAGTGATGGTCGTAAGCTTACAATATAGCTTATTCACATTTGAAAAACCATCGTTCTCCTATGTCAGTGCCCTTCATATAATATGATAGAGCCGGAGAAATATGTATCTATGATTTCTTCATAATGAACTTTATGTGTCAGTAAGTCAAATAAGACTTCATTTGATGCTTCAATCGGCATGATGTACCGTGTCATCAACTTTATGGCTGCTATATACAGATGCTGGAACTTTTGATAAGAGTTTTTATCTTCCTAGCAAAATTGCAATGATGTAAAATCAATTTGTAGCAGCTGTATGAGGATGAATGAATCTATACTCCTTCCTCCCCCTTTAAAAAGAGGTGTATCAAACCAATCAGATGGTGATGGAGAATGCTATTCAATCATTATGTTATGTGGAAATGGTTTGATAGAAAATCAGACTGAGATTACTCATTGAATGATTTAGAGGTAACAATTTAAATCTGAACACCGATTTTCTCTACGTCATACCGGCAATATGCCTGACGTTTTTGAATGTGGCAAATGCCAGATGATGTCAAATGCAGTCGTTGGGTTGCAGCCCACATACTTTGTCAGTTCAGGGTCACTATAGTGTGCCCAACTTAGACAATGGTTCTGGATAATGATTGTCATAATGAACAATGAAATCAGTGATGGTACCGAAGTTGACTTTGGTATCGAAGCTAATGGAGAGTCAATCGAGAAGTGTCTGTAATGACAACAACTTAGTATAAGCTGCATTTTTGTACTTGATGAATGGCTGGTATGTCATTTCATTATGACTAGAACATGGCATTGCCTAGTGATATGTGTATCTTCTTCAGTACATGATCACTTATCTCAAAGGTGCCCATTTTATTTTTGGGCAAACACTATTCAGAGACTTGTCATGGTAAAGAAGTATGAATGATGAATGTGTCATTTCAATCCAATAGAATTGTGACTTGTTGATGACCATAAAATTTCTGCCACTTTTCAGAATGAGGATGAACTGCGCTTGGAAACCAGCTGCAGATTGCGGGTTCGAGTTCCGCCATGGCTTTTTCCAAGACTTCGTGGCCTAATGGTCGAGGCAACAAATTTCTAAACATTCCAGAATCAGCTTTCAGAGAGTCACAATTCCTCAATGAAGCATGTGTGTCTTATGTGCCAAAATGATATGAAACCACAAGTATGATGTCAATCTATATGTGGATGGTTTATACTATTGTATGCTATTCCACAAATATATAATGATGTCAGAATAAAACTTTGGACAATTGCAACTCAGTACAACTTGAGTGCATTCAAGTCCATTTGTATGCTCAGAATCTGAATCTAATGTACTTTCTATATGCACAGGATAGAACATATTTTCTATGTGATTCTGGATTCAGGAACTAGAGTCAATGTAAAACTCTTTTCCTATTTCAGATGATGAAACCTTTATTCCCTTAGGTGCAATACCTTATTGTAAGGAATTCATTTCAATACAAGTTTCAATCGATTTTCTCAAATCTGTCACTTTTGTGATGATCAGATTGGTCAACTTTACAGCATAACCACTTCCCCTCGTTGAAGGAGATGACTCCCATCATAGGGCGGTATATTGGCTGTTTTCATATGACACATGGAAAAGATGAATAACTCTTGGAGAATTTCGGGATAAACATCCTGAATTGGCTGTGCTTGATTGCTCTATGCCCAAGAATGACCGAAGAGATTACTTGCCATCTTTTAGCCATATGGCGTAGAGGTTGCTTAACAACGGTTGGGTCATAAGCTGGATAGCTATGTTAGCTATGTTGGAGGCTGAATAGCCATGATTGCACAGATTCTGTCCTCCATGAAGAATAGACCTTTGAGTTATGGTGTCTGATAAATCAATACTTTTGACAACAACTCAACCTTTAGGTATGATGAAGAGCTGATGATCTTTGCTGCACTACAATTGTTTAATGTGCACTACTGAAATGCCTCGTGATATAATAATCTCACAGAATAGGCATTGTTCAATGGCGGTATGATCAGATATGTGATGATCCATGAAGACAAGATGGTTGGTATGGCTCATTCAGCAGGTATGATTACCTCAAAGAGATGCCACGATACACGGATACATTTCAAGACATAAGGGCAATAGGCTTATTATGTAGCCTTCAAAGGCAGCTAGCATTTATGCTGCATTGGTCAGCTCATTGGCTTTGATCTTTCTAGGTGTTGTACTCAGGCCGTAGCCTGCATATTGCATTGAGTAATCTTGACACCTTTAATGATCCAATCAGATGAAATATCAAGAATGGTTGCCCTTTTTCAATGATCATCGGTGTCAGAGGCTATAGTGCTTGCACCGTGTCAATATACAATTCTTGTCTGGATACACGCTAGACCAGATGTATACAATGTCTAGGTCTTCAAAATCAAGCTCATATGTATGTCGCATGGCTGATGTATGTGTCAACTTCGTGGAGTTCTGCATGGTTTGACTGTATATAGTCAGGCTTACCAAAACAAAAACAATGATGCAACTTACTTTATTTTATTATTTGTCTTTATTATTTATTTGGGTTTTAGTTGTATTTTTAGCTTATCATCTTCCCCCCTCAAGGAAGTGTATTGCTAGGCGGTTGTCAAGCGCCGTTTAAATACAACAGAGGTCCGACCTCTATGTGATGACGTGGAAGCTTTCTATGAAGCTGGATAGCAGTTATCGGGTTGCAGCCCATTGCACCGAAGGTGCATTGCAGTTATTGGGATGCAGCCCGAATCCTCGTCATCAGCGTGGGTCATATAATGCCCAAGCATGTGCTGTATATATACAACACTACCCTCCAGCGGCGAAGTGGTTTGCTATTACCAACATCGTATGCTGTGGGATATCAGATATGTGATAAGAGAACATGGTAATATATATACCATGTTTGTCAATATTGGAGAGACTGTGTCTTCTTTAAAATCCTCATGACTATATGTATAATGGTGTTGTACTGATGTCACACCTTCTCTCTGAGCGATTTATTGATTTCAGATGTGATGTCGTGGCAGTCAACCTTGTCCGCTTGTACCGGAGGTTGTATGAATTGTGTCCACGTCATTGGCACGAGTTATATTGTGTCCATGCATACGCGATCTCAGCGCAGGTCACAATGCAGTGCCCGAGCATACGCGATTTTAGCGTAGGTCACATTGTGCCTATATTTATTACATCTGAGAATATCTGTTACTCATCTTTGTGAGTCTAGACAGCATTGTGCTGATTGCAATGCTTTCTCTGGTGACTTATATATCACAGATTATACCAAATGTGGTGATCAGTCCAGTGCAATATTTTGTCACCGGAATGTACAGGGATTGTGAATGATTGCAATCCAGCCGGAGGAATAATCTCAACAGCTTATTCTGTACTAATGAATTCATCGGAGTTATACTCATTTCGACGATTCGAAACCCATGTCATTTGTAGTAATGACAACTCACATGGATATATAGGGTTTTTATCAGAATGCTTTTATGTGATGTCAACATATTATGAACAATTCACTTGCATCTTAGGACAAAGGAGTTACGCTTGGAAGGTCTTGCATGGTGGTCACCAACAGTTATCAGCTGTTATTCGGGTGCCATATTCTGCCTTCAGCACTGGGACTATATCAACCAGTCTTACAGCGATGCACTTGTCCTTCCCACTCTTATGTACGGCTATAGTGCCAAAGTGTATCAGGTGGGATATATATATACATTATATAACTATCATCTTCTGATCCAGGATATGCAATTAAGCATGGCATCAGGTATATGTTATGTATATAGTTCAGCATTCCGAACTTACTCGAGGATGTAGATGCTGAGCAATAGTTAACTTATAGTCATTGGGATGTAGTTTCCCATCCGAGTTTACACTTTATTAGTGATGGTGGGTTTAACGTTGTACAGATTTCAACGTTATTTGTGGATGCAGTGATTTTATCAAAAGCAATCCATCAGAAATCACCAGATCGGAATATAAAATGGATATGTGTGTGATCCTATCCACCTTCTTCCCTCCTTGAGGAAGTGTGAACCTATAGGCAGGCCAGTTGCTTATATACCTTATAGCCTATAGCTTACAGCTTATAGCTTACAGCTTATAGCTTATAGCTTGCAGTCCTTGTAGGAAGCAGCTCATACAGTTTTAGGGTTGTTGCCCAACAGTTCTTGGGTTGTTGCCCGAAATATTATCATGTCTGTGCTGATTACAGCATGATATATATATGCCAAACACGAAGTTTATCCAATATTTTAGTGGCATTTAGGGCATGTTACGTTACAATGGCCCATATCCCCAACAGTGTATTTAGGGTGTTACTTGGCATCAGTAACCCAAAAATCGGTAAAATTGAAGCAGTATAAATATTTTGCAAACATTTTTAAGCAAAACTGCATTAGTACCACACTGAATGTTACGTGGTTTTCAGGAGGTACGTTACACCCCTGCCACACACATTTAAATTTTAGGGTGTTACAGGGTGTTACAAGTGCTGCATAAATCAGGGATTGTTCATTGATAGCTAAATAATCATATTAGCAAAAAAAAATCAATCCGAAATTTTCATTTTGAAATCATGCGTAAAACATTTTGACGCATTTCGTTACAGCCAATATGTACACCCCTACATATTCCACACCTGTTATCTAGGGTGTTACACGAGATATGACTATGGTCATTATGATTTTCTGATACCTTAATAGGTATAAAATCATAATATCAAATAAAATAGGGTCGAATTTTCAATTTTCAAATCTATCGCAAACGAATTTCACCCATTTTGGCCGTTTTTCGGCTTGATTATTGTTTCCATAGTAATATATCTCTGTGTGTGTGTGAGCTGCAAAGTACAGAAGTACTGCATTTTACTTCACTTTTGCACATGACGATTTTCATGGCATAAAAGTGAATATTTCTGTATGTCAACATCTGTGGTTGACAATATCTGTGGGTTTTACTGATTTGAAACCCATGGAAGTAAATGCACTCCCTGATGATATTTATGTATACCAACTATAAGCGGATTATCCACTTTAGTGATAACTTATCAACCTATGATATGTTTGAGCATATGACTGTGCTACAAGAGTATATAAAAATGATATCTCTAAATTTCAAACATATCTAGACATAGCTTGATTATAATCAAAGCAGTTTAGCATAGCACATATATATGTGTGTGTATGTCCACAACAACCTATGTCAGCTCAATATAGTATGTACTGATCTGGTTAGGTACATGCATTTGTGCTGATCAATACTGAGTCAATTGTCAGAATGCAGTATAGTGGTTGTTGTTGCTCCAGCGATGTGTGAGAGTGAATGGACTGTGCTCAACAGTTACCAGCTGTTGTAATGAGCACAGTATTCTGCCTTCGGGTCTGGAGATAACTCCATCCAGCCCTACAGCATGTTGTATTATCCTGCTCCCATATGTATCGCCATGTTTGACATTCCACACGCACATGTGTTTGTGGAATGGTATCCATATTATAATGCACATGATAGACATTATAGTTGATCAATTCACTCTGAGTCAGTGAATGTCAATATATACATACATAGTTGTAAATGTCAGTGTGTGTGCATGTGTAGTACTGCTGATTAGTACTTTTGCCAGAGTGTGTGTTCACTTTACACACTTACCGGAAGGTGACTTCTGGTATTACAATATTCCCAGATAGTTATCATGCAGGATGGTGGTCAGCATACCATGTACTGAATGAATCTAGCATGATATATATCAAGTTAAGGTTTATTGTAATCCTGATATAATCTCATTCGCAATAATGAGTTGCTGGTTAATTTTACATGTAGCTCTGGTGAGTATTCCTTCCAGTAATCCACCATAGAACGGTATGTGATCCGAAGAGCATCTCGGCTCCACCGGGACATAACGAGCTAATTATGATGTTAAGACTACTTTCAGGCACCTTATGCTAACATGAATTCTAATATAATCTAGCATGCACTGCAATGTGCTTATGAACTGTTCAATACATTGCAAAATGATGCTAATATTCCAGTTGCTAACGTGATCAAACTGGTATATATACTGCAGCTGATATCATGATCAAGCTGCTTTGGTGATGCATGCACAACTTACAATATTGCAGTCACTCAGTATAGAATGTATACATGGTGTAATGCTGCATGTACTCATGTGCTGCATGTTGGTGTGTGCTGCATATACTCATGTGCTGCATGTTGGTATATAATGCAATCATTGCAAGCTCAGTCTATACATCTTTTGCACACTATATTGCAATAAGCATACAAATGCTGACGGTTTGAAATATTTCTGCAGTCATCAATATGTGGTGTAAAATGCTGCAGTATAGTAATCATGTGTCCATCATGCATCCATCCAAAATATCCCTGCGAGTATACAATTATTCTGCAGAGGATATTGACGCGCGTAACATGGCATATGTACGGATGGCGGACACTGTAGACATATGCATGTCTCGCTGCATGTAGATACATCAGGAATCATGCGCCCTAAAATCGTGCGTTTATTGCATCCGATGAAATCATGACAGGTGCACAACGCGCTGACGAGCTAAAAATCATCGTACGAGCGGATTATTGTGTACGGTTCAAGCAGATCATTTGCGAAAATCGATGTTGCCAATCATTTCACAAAGTTTCTCATTGTCGCCAGTGTATTGTCGCATAAATGAATGCGATCGCGCTGTTTAACGAAATTTCGTACGTCCATTCGCAGTTGATGCGAATCATACGTACTGACGGTCATTTTTCACTAGCGCATCTGCAGCTCGCATACCGTGACAATCCTGCGAATTTTGACATCATATGTATACGATCCGTATACTGTGCGCACACCTTGTCGCTTATAGTATTAAGACGATTTCTCTGCGAATGCTGTCAGCTGAGGATATGTTCGCGATGATAAATCCTCGCGCAATCCGTATGCTGTCGATATTCGAGCGTATTTATTATTCGGTTTGCAGATATTCAGTATAACTGCGAGCGCTGTCGCTTGTATGCGCGAACCTGCAACCTGCGAACAATATGATATATACGATATCTAACGCTGCACTCACTTGAGTTCTCGTGTTCGTGCCTTGACGAGTTTAGAATACCATCTATTAGGGCTGGATAAGCGAGCCCTCAGTATATCATATAAAATAATAGTAAACGCTGTGTTATAGGACGGTAACACACGCGTAAGATAATAGCGGGGCGATGAGTGCAGACTTCTGTGAGAAGATGCTGCCTCTAGCACAACGCTAGCTCATCTAAATACCAAATGTCTCCCATCGCATAGATGGTACCGCCATTGGGTTGTGAACCCGAGACATTGGTTGAACGACCAGTATCGTCAGAACGAATAATACGTTCGCCCCATAATACTGCGCATGCTTGTTCCGCACATGCTTGAAGCGAAGATGATTTCTTGTTTGTTACTTCAAGATGTATCTTGCTTTGCCATCTTCGAGTTCGACATACGAACTCTCGATGACAGGTGTCATTCAAGTCTTTCCTTGAATAATGACAGATGATGTGACTTATCATCTGACGACATGTACAGTCATAGTCGACCGTACTGACGACTGTCTGTCATTATAATATATGACATGACTCGACATGACATGACATGACATGGTATGACATGGTATGACAGGTATGACACGTATGATATGTATGACACATATGTCATCGGTCATGACCCTGACAGAGCGGCTCGTCTTATCCTGGCTCTGCCGTATCTTCCGCTCAGCTTCTATGGCCCAAGTCAGGAGTTTGTGGCGGTCTTCACTGGCCGTCCTGCTCAGAGTCAGGACCGAACAGCCTTGCCTCTCGGCTATAAGGAAGACTCTCCTCCTCACCTCCGGTATCAGTCCAGTAAAGAATATGTCCAACAGCTCCTCTTCTGGCACCGGAGTGGTGAGCTCGTGGGCAGCCGGCATGCTTACGATGTCGTGAGCGAGGTGCACTCCATCCCAGAACTCGCGGACCGCGCGAGACTGTCTGTCCTGACTCTGACGCACGCGACGCAGGAACGGACCAATCGACGCCATCTCCCCTTTGTCGGGCATCACCAGCTGCGCTAAGGGGACCACTATCGCGTCCAGGGTGAGGCTCTTACCGTCCCGGGCTTCCTTCAACACCGAAGAAAGCTCGCGGTACTCGGAGCTTAGTGCGCCGAAGCAGTGTCTGGCCACTTCCGACAACAGGGAGTGGTCTGACAACACCGGCTCCTCACCCCCGCCCTCTAGCGCGTGCCCAGACGCGCCATCTCCATGGCGTAGCGCACTGGCTCCAACTCCCGAACCTCCCTGACCTGCCGAACAAACCGAAGGAGCCGACCAAAGACGTGGGACGACCCCTCCACCTCCGTGTGGCATGTACAGCACACCCCCACCTTTAAGGAAACAGGAATTTGGAGCCAGCCTAGCTTTTTCCGTATTTTTCTGACCCCCCCCTGCCAGCGTCAGCCTCTTACCGAAATTGCTAACGAAAAGGAAACGCGATTCGAGCGTCAGCCAGCCTCTTCTCTTAAATCCATTTCTTTTTAGGGATTGGAAAGCGCAGTCAGCCAGCGCATTCTCTTAAGTTCAGCATGGATCCGAGCAGTCGCCAGGAACTGCGAGAATTACATGCTGACTTGCAAAGTGGGATGATTAGTCAGGAAGACTACGACGACTTGAAGTCTATAGTCTTAACGCGTATCAAGGCCAAAGCGCCAATCAATGAGTGTCCCAGCTATAATTTCCTTAGATTGAGCTACAATTTCCTTGATAATAATGGAATTTCCTGATGTTCAGCTAGCCTTCGTTTCCTTAATATGACATTACGATTTCCGTTAACGAAATGATTCAGCAGCCTTCATTTCCTTATTTGGGTACATTTTCTTAATGTTTTTTTCCAGCCCAGCCCAGCTTTTTCCGCATTTTTCCGGACTTCCCCCGAAAAGCTGGCTGTTTCCTTAACCCAGCATTTCCTTAAATGTGAGGTATTACTGTATTTGTCCACCGCCTTTTCCATGGCTTTGGGGGCTTCCTTAAGGGCATGCTGCTCGTCCTTACGACTTGCAGAGCGTCGGGACTCCCTGTAACGAGAGGACTCGGTACGGAAGGTGAACTGGCTGTCGCCATCCCCGTCCTCACCAAGCCCATCGCCGCCAGGACCCTCGCCCGGACCCCCCGGACCTCCTGGCCCTCCAGGATCATCACTCCCCGAGCCTCCGGGACCTCCATGACTGTTGACACCGGGCTCCTCCGAGGACTCGTTTGGCTCCGAGTGCTCAGGTTGAGGGACCATCCCCCCCCGTCTCCTGGTGTGTCCGCTGCAGCAGCAAGCGGAGGCGGTGACACTACCGGAAAGTTGTCGAAAGCACCGGGCCACACGTCCGCGGAGCAAAACCCACACACCGGCAGGTACACAGTCTTCAGGAGTGCCACTACACTTTTCCTAGTGCCCACCTGACATGTCCACATATGCACCGGACTCTCCGCGTGCCCGCACCCGCAACGAGCGCAGTTCTCTGCGACGGGCGCTAAGGCCGCCGTGAGACTGTAAACCACCTGGGACCCGAGGACTCTGTCATTGTCCGAGACTCTCGCTTTCAGGCACTGCCTGATCTGACTGGTAGGATGCACGCACCCAGCGACCTGACCAAGGGAGCGATACCTACGAGCGGCGTCGTAAAACAGGCGCTGGGCGTCGGGCCCCGGTTTGCCATGCTCGACCACGTGTGCCCGGAGGGCGGCGCAGACTTTCACTGGAAGGGAAATGTACGTAGTCCCATGAGTGCGGCGGAAGCGACGCCACGCCCGCGTGTGACTCCTCCGGCGGGCTATGAACGCCCCGGTCCTCGACGTCACAGGTGACGACGGAAGCCGGCTCCACCAGCTCATGTCCCTCTCGGGAGATGGGCGTCTCCTGAACCGGACTCGACACTGCCGCTGCAGGCCCTCGAGCGTCTGACTCCACGGGCCCCGAGGGCGAAGCCTGAACCAGGGCGAGCCTGTGGACTTGTGACTCTATGACCGCCTGCAGCCTCTCCTCTAACTGGGCCTCGGCCGACCTCCGATCTGCTGCTCGCCGCTCGTCAGCAGCTATTTGCTGAGCGACGCTCTCGTCGACAGCCAACTGCCTTGCGGTCTCCCGGGCTTCTGCGGCCAGCCGGTCTGCAGCCCAGCGCTCTTCGACAGCGCGTTGCTCGGAGGCCCTGCGTTCCTCGGCAGCGCGCTGATCGGAGACCCTGCGCTCCTCGGCAGCTCTTTGACTCTCTTGGAGTTGCCGAGACAGCTGTTCCAGGCGAGCCTCGGCAGCTGCCTCCCGAGTTTGAGACTCCTTCTGCCAGGCTTCCTTCAGCTCTTGCAGGTCCTGACTGTTCCTGCTCCAGGTGGACTCCGGGGACGACGACGTGTCCCCTGAGGAAGTCGGACCGGGGTGCGGGGCCGAGGGTGCTCGACTGGACTTCCTGGTGCGAGGCACTGGGCGACTGGGGCCGCTCGGTCTAGGCGCCTGAGTCCTAGGCCTCGGAGGTTCCGCGGGATGCTCCTCCTCCGATGAGGACGAGAGGGGAGCAAACCGGTTTGACCAGTTCCCACCGGAGGCTGCGGAACTCGGAGGTGCTGTACCCGACTCCCTAAGACCCCTGTGTGACTTCCGGGTGCTGCCGCTCATTCTGACGGCAGCGACGACCGCTCTCCTTACCTCCTGGAGGTCCACTCCGCGGTGTACTATCTCCCCTGGTCTGCGGACGTTGATGGCAAAGGCAGAGAATCTACACCTCCCGAGGGAGTTGTGAGGGTCCTCACGCTTTTGCTGCACCAATCTCTTGGACTCGGAGACTGACTGCTGGTGGATCTCCAGGCGATAAGCGCCGTCGTCGGAGAGCCCATGGTCCTTGAACTGGAACCACATTACCCCTGACAGCGGGTGGTCTTTCCCCAGGCGCTTTAGGCCTCGACGGATGTCTTGCCACCAAGACTCCTGGTCGGAATCCGAGCAGGAGCTGACGTCGGGTGAGGTTCCCGCTTTCCCTACTGGACGGCGGGCACTCGTTCCCTGGGACGAGTCCGAGCTAACTGGGGTCGTCCTGGGGAGTCGGCGCCACTCGCGGAGACACCTTCTGACCATCTGAGTCATCCGGTGGCTCCGGGCTCCAACCCACCAGGTGCTCCTCTCCTTGGCGAGCATCGTTTGCTGGTGCCATGCCATGAAGGCGGCCCCAGCTCGACGTCGACTGCCCCTGCGCCACAGACCCTGTGACTGGACGACACGCTGGCGCCACGCCGCGAAAGCGGACTCGACTCGACGCTGACTACCTCTGACAAACAGGCCCTGAAGTTGGGCGACCCGCTGGGTGACGTCCTTCCAAGCTTGGAATGCCAGGCGCCGGAGTTCGCGCTGGTGCGCTGACCGGTCCGCTCTGGCCTTCCATGCGACCCACGCAAGCCGCGCGGTTGCGCGCTGACGAGCTAGCAGGGAGACTCTTGCGCGTCGTTGCGCTGAGTCCAGCGCCCAAGTGCTCCATTGACGGAGGGCTAATGCGAGCATGGACTGACGTCGCTCCCCTCGCCAATCTGGCTTGAGCCGGATGCGAGACTCGTACTCCTTTGACTGGACGACGTCCAACCGCTCTGAGCGCCGGACATCGTCAAACTCCCCTTCTGCAGGGGGGCTACAGTCACTGGCCCGGTAAATCTCAAAGCGCCCTGGGGCGCTGGTGAGATTCCCTTGCTCGCACTCCACGAGGGGAGAGAGGGAGGACGCTACCGGTCCCGGCGCCGGCTCCTGACGGACGAGCCAAATGCCCGCACTCCTGCTGGACGCAGGGAGTGGGGAGAAGGGAGCCGCTGAGGGGTTCAGTCCCTTAGCCGAGCGGTCCGAGTCCGACTCGGAGCTGGCGCTCGCCGCCGGTGCCGGAGCTTCGGGCGACGCACGCTTCCGGCGCGCCGGCTGCCGTCGCGCCGAGCTCAATGCGAGCTCGGACACTGGCTCAGCCCCACTGACTCTCGCTGGTCAGGGGGTTCTCAGTGGTGAGGCCCTGGGGGGCTCACCAGACAACCCCGGAGGGGCCCTCAGGGGCGTGCGCGCCGGTGTAACCTCGAGGGCTTCACCGTCGTATTGGCGTGCGAGTGCACGCCGCACTCCCCCCCCTCTCTCACGGGAGCGCCAATCCCGGCTGTCCGACCTGCCAGCCGCGCCCCAGAACTCCGAAGAGCCCGGGCCGACCGACAGACCCGCAGCGCGAGATCCCGACCGACCGGAGGCACCGGACCCCACGGCTGAGCCGGGGGCGGCGCCGGCTCGACCCCCTCCACGACGACCCGACCGACCGTGGAATTCCTCTCCATCCGAGTACATTATATGCGTGCTATGTGTGCGATCTAACTAATTGGAGGTGCTATATGACACGCGCGGTGACCAGCACCCGCCGACCCAGAAATTCACCACTTGTGTGCGAGCACAAGCAGTGACACCGGCCGAAGCGCGGCGACTTCCGGAATAGAGGGAACTAGAAAATTAAGGCTCCATTGGGAACATTATGCGCGGTATGCGTGCAAACTAATCAATTGAAAACGCCCCACGCCACGTGCGGCAACTAGCACCCGCCGTCAGAAATTTACCACTTGTGTGCGAGCACAAGCAGCTACACCGGCCGAAGCGCGGCAATTTCCGGAATAGGGGGGACTAGAGGGCTACACTAGAGGCACGCAAGATCCCAAACCGATCCCGAAATTCAGCAAAAGCTACGCAATTTCAAAAAGTTTGCGCAGCGCTTCCGCCGCGAAGGGTCGGAATTGCCGAAAATCTGAAGCGATCCCTACAGATCTGCAACCCTTGGGAAAGCTTTCCATAGGCATGTCATCCCTGTGCCCACCCTATGCCCGCCCTTGGGAACGCTCGGGAAAATCAGGAAATATTTTCCAAAGGCTTGGAAAGTTTTCCATAGGGTATTTCCATAGGGATACCCCCTTTTGGAGTTTCCATAGGGTTTCTATAGGGTTGTATGCCTATGGAAAAGGACGTTCCATAGGCATGGAAGGCCGTATAATCACCCTATGGAAAAGTAAACATTTCCATAGGACGACTATAGGCATAACCAGGACTATGGAAAACCCTATGGAAAATGTAAACCCTTCCATAGGGCGGCTATAGGCATAGGGGCCGATGGAAAGCCCTATGGAAAATATAACTTTCCCATACGCTTTCCATAGGCATGTCCAAGGGCGGGCGTAGGGCGGGCGTACGGATAGCGCACCTATGGAAACTTAGCGTATACTATGAGTTTTCCACAAGGTTTTCCATGGGGCGGGCATAGCGATAGTACACCTATGGAAATGTACAATTCGCCCTGCGTATTCTCGGGAATAAAGTCGTAATTCCATAGGGCCTTCCATAGGGATGCCATAGGTATGGTAGGCCTATGGAAACGTATAATTCACTCTGCGTATTCTCGGGAATATCAACGTAATTCCATAGGGCTTTCCATAGGGCCCCCATCATAGGGATAGTATACCTATGGAAATATACAATTCATTCTGCGTATTCTCGGTCAATAAAGACGTAATTCCATAGGGGTTTCCATAGGGTTAGCTATAGGGATAACACAGGGTGAGCATGCCGTAGGTATACTCCTGATACAGGTGGCAAAGTCGATACCTATAGTATCCATATGGAATACGTTTCCACACGTATACCGTACGTATGGAACCGAGTTCCATAGGTATAGCTAGCCTATGGAATGAGCTTTCCCAGGGGTGAGCCACCCAGTGGAAAGGTCTTCCGTAGGTATACCATCCGTATGGAAACATGTTTCCCAAGGGATACCGTACCTGTGAAAGGGTTTCCATAGGTATAACCATTCAGGTTTCATAGGGTGAGCATAGGGTGATGATTCATGATATATCCAGGCTTTCCATAGGGCTTTTACTACATATATACATATTAATACACAGAATAATTCCATCTATGAAATGAACAAGTTATTCGTCATGTAAGTCGCCCACAAAATCTACATGCCTATCTAGTATGAGCATCATCTTGTCTTTATCATATCTCCATGGTGGATCATTGAAACCGAGTTTGTGCTCGCCGAGATAATATACCAACCTATTTGCATCGGGTCGTCCAGCTGGAATTCTCTTGGTCGTGATGAACCGGTCAAAGTTCCATGGAATGGGTACAATGCACACCAAGCACTCAATCTCAAATGCTTGGATGAAAACCTCGGAAAGGTCCCATGGCAAGTCCGACCTCAACATCATATTGTTCGCCACGGTATCTTGAAATGCTGCCTTCAATGGAAACCATCTTACTTTGAGGAAAACCAATTGTTTCCTGCCAATCGGGATGCTATAAATTTTCAGAAGCTCGCCGTACCTGCAACACATACTTTCCAAAGGGTGAGCATAGGGTGGGCACGGGGTGGACATAGGGCGGCTATAGGGCGGACACAGAGTGGGAAAGCTTAACTCGTAATCATAGGGAGGGTGTAGGGTGGTCGTAGGGTGGGCACAAGGTGAGCATACGCATGATCTATGATATATGTTACGGTATAGGGATGTTGTAGGGCGAACACAGGGTAGGCATAGGGCCAATATAGGGCGAACATAGGGTGGGCATCGGATGAACGACCTGTCTTCATGGGCATTCAATCCATTTACGGGGTATCAAAGATTGCCTTTATGTATCGTTGACAGGTGGTGAGGTGGCGGTCGGCGGATCGCGTACGAAAAGTGTCTCGTCCGACTTTCACGTGCTGACTCTTCATCACCCCGTCCATGTAGACATAACAACGCTCCTTGGTACTCAAAGGACGACATTCCCTCGTCAACCGGTTCAACCGCCATGTCTCCAGATCTTGGATGACGGGTCGTGGCATGATCCGCCGTTCTCTCAAACTCAATCGCTTCCATTCAGCGAGTTTGGTGTCAAAGTCGTTTTGCAGGAGCTGGGCCCATGGGCAATTCGTGCGCATATACTTCCGTATACCTTTTATGTCACCTGTGGGTGATCAATGGGTGGGCATAAGATGGTTACGAATTTCAAAGGGTGGGCATAGGGGAGGCATAGGGTGAGCACAGGGATGGAATATTTCTTTTCAGCTCCAAGGGTGGGCATAGGGCGGGCATATGGCGGGAAAGATTTCCATTGGGTGGGCACAGGGCGGCCATCTACCGCAAAGGCATCTAAGGCACTGCGTACCTTCATCCAAGGTTATCGGTGTTTGCTTGCCAATCACCTCCACTCGTCGCTTTTGTGGCCCAGTGTATGGTGCAACCTTCTCATTAGATATTGAAGCATATATGCCACGGACTAGCATCAGCTGTTTTTCTAGCATCTGACCTGCGACATACATAACACATAAACAAACGTACAGTGCAGCCAAACGTTTCCATACCTATGTTCTCCCTATGGAAGAAGCTTTCCATAGGCACGGTATACGTACGGAACCGATACATAGTAAATGCATAGGGTAAACATACGGTGGGCATAAGGTGGGCATAGGGCGGGAAACTTTGAGATTCCCATTCCCTATGGTGATCACAGGGATAGCATAGGGCGGACGTAGGGTGAACATAGGGTGAGTCTAGGTATACATACCGTTCATGTGAAACGTAGTCACAACCGGCAGATCGTCGTTCTCCGCGGGTGTAGTTATCTTCCATGATACCAAGAGCTCGGCCATCTCTGGTATCAAATATAGCATCGGCAGGAGTTCGTCCAAGCGCCAAAACCTAAATACCTTGTACGGCTTTCCCGGAATAAGCCGTCCGTTACGTCGAGAGCTGGGGTGACACCGAAGTTTGTGGCAATGGAGGCACTGGGTAAGGTCGTCATGCCAGCCCGGAGTGAAGATCATGCATTCATTCCTGCAAACGTCGGCGGTATGGTACGGCAGGGCAAAATCCTTCCACATAGACAAAGCTTGTTTGAAGGAGGTCGGGAAACCATATCGTCTCTGATTGCCGATGATGTCAACGTTGCCAATCACCGTTTGCCGCATGAGATTGAAGATTTGATCAAACATGGATTGGGTAGCATTGTGCTCGGATTTCGTTTCCAGCAGATCAATGACAAGACGATGCATTGTTGAAACCTTCTCGGCATAGACGTGATCAACGACCTGTGAAATCACGAGAGGCATCCCCAACTTTACAGGAACTGCAAAATAAAAAAAAAGGCATTTCCCTCCGCATGTCCACCCTATGCCCGTCCTATGCCCACCCTATGCCGCCCCTATGGAAACATCCAATGCTTTCCATTGGCATGCCTACCCAGTGAACCACCTATACCCGCCCTTGGGAATGCTCAGGCCCACCCTATGGAAACATTCCATGTTTCCCCAACCTATGCCCGCCCAATGCCCGCCCTATGCCCACCCACTGGAAACGTCCAATGCTTTCCATAGGCATACTTACCCAGCGCTCTACCTACACCCGCCTCTGGGAATGCCTGTTCCCACCCTATGGAAACGTTCAACGATTTCCCAACCTATGCCCACCTGTTGGCATACGTACGCCCACCCTTGGGAAATACAGAAAGAGGGGTACCTCTTGGTTATCCATATCCTCATCGTTGGCAGCAGGACTTAGGAGACGGGCACAATGATCTTCCAGCTTTCTCAAATGATCCTGGAGAATTTCGTCCGCTTCTGCATTGGCATCTTCCATGTCATCATCACCTCCAAGGGAACCACCATCACCACCATTACGGTCACCCCCGTCATCACTTGAAGTATCGTCTTCACTACTACTTTCCCCATGTATACCGCTCCTTGCCATCTCTTGTATAGCTTCGTATGTCGTTGTATCGTTCGAAGAGGTTTTTCAACTTGTAGTCGGCACACGGTGCAAGGACATGGTGGCATGTCGACCCCGTGGTTGTTTAATACTGGCCCACAACACATCATCCATACCAGCACGCATGACTACTTGGAACCGTTGCTTCCTTTTTAACTTTTCATTTGCTAGGCATAGGGTGATCATGAGGTGGTCATAGGGTGGGCGTAGGGTGGGCATAGGCATGGAAACAATACGATGTGTTCCGTAGGGCGGTCCGCCCAATGACATCCCTATGGAAGGTGTTCAATACCTTCCATACCATGAACGTAGGGTGGACATAGGGTGGACATAGGGTGGACATACGTTAGGAATGTTGTATTCTGGTTCCATAGGGATGCCCACCCTATACAACCTATGGGAAAATAACTTGAATTTTCCATAGGGATATTGGGTTGATATTCTATGAACGGTCGAGGTGTTAACCCTGTAATAGTGGCGTCCGTAGGGCTGGAAATAATTACACAGGGATGGAAAAACCCTATGTAAAACCTATGGGAACGCATTTTCATTGGCTTTCCATAGGGCAAAAACCTTTCCATAGGGCACTTTTAAATCCCTATCTGAAAATCGTATGGAATGGCTCTGGAAAATTTTCCACAGGCCCCAATGGAAATCGTTTCCACAGGGGGATCATAGGTTGGCTCACCCCATTTTCGGGATTCCATAGGTAATTTATAGGGATGGAATCAAAAAAATGAAAAATAGGGCAGGTTAAAACAGGATTTTTTTGGACCCTATAACAGCCCTACGCTCGCCCTTGGAAAATGCCTATGGAAAATGCAGAATTACACTGTTAAGGAATGTCACAGAGATCATCCCTATGATAGTGGCGTCCATACCTGTGGAATGGCCTGGAAACAGGTTAAAAAACATCACCAATGTACCATATGGAAAATCCGGAGCCTGTGGAAAAAGTGGTGTGCCCTATGGGAAATCCAGAGCCTATCCCTATGGAAACCCCTATGGAAGACCCCCTACCGCCGCCAAAACCCCCCCAAATAAAATGAGCCTGTTCGATCACCCCCAAGAAAACAAACCATTTGTTCACTGACGAGGGGGGCAAAAAAACAAAATTGCGGCCTGTATGCGCAATTTTGGCTAGTCGAGATTTTATTTCCGGAACTTCAAAAAAAATCGGGATCTCATAGGTTCGATTGAGACTGAGAACGACGGCCACCTCTAGACCATTACGAAGGGTTGATTACATTTAATCCCAGTTTAAATTTTATAAGTCGATTATCTCCGATGCAATGTCACTGAGAGTCTGAGACATCGCATCGTCATCATCGTCGTCATCGTCGATCGTGCTCGCATGACGAGTCGATCCGATGTGACTTCTGAACGGCAAAGTTTTTGAGCACTTCGATTTTTCTGAACGGTCAAGTTCAAACTCACGTTATTCTTATTGCACTCTTCACAGTTCGCCGTCAGCAATGTTGCAGCAGCCTCGCCAGTGAGTTGCGTGCTGTGATATTTTTAATTCTCACAGGTTGCAATATGGCACTGGTTTGCGGTGCATGTTTTGGTTATGCGTGTGTATTATTTTGTGTGTGCTTCGCGCGCTCATACTTGGCATGCGTGAAACTTTGACTAGGAGTGAACGGGAAATTCCCGCGAGTCCTTTGCACTCGAAATAGTTGGTTCAAATCAAACTCACTCCACATCCCCCTTTTACTTTCCTTTGCTTCTTTCGTTGACGACTGCTAATTTCTTTCTTCTTTACTAAACGTTAGTTGGTTGGTTTCGTTTTTCAGGTCCGCTGAAAACGTTCGCGTGGCGAAGTCATATTAGGTTTTCATCTCGCGTTCATATTCGCATTTATTTGAGGTTGCTCGGTTGTTAATTATGTTTTCAATAAAGGTTTATTTTGTGCGTTTCCGCTTTTTACTAAGTGTTGGCTCTTTACTTTCCTTTTCAGATTGGCTGTTTTCGAGGAGGGCGAAATGGAGGAAATCGACCGCCTCGAGTACAACGTCAACTTCAAGCATCCCTTCAAACATTCTAGGTTGATAAGTCCTTTGTGTTTTCAATAGAATATTCTTTTGTGCGTTTCCGCTTTTTTACTAAGTGTTGGCTCTTTACTTTCCATTTTAGATCGGTTGTTTTGGAGCGAAGCGAGATGGAGAAAATCGCCGGCCTCGAGTACAACGTCAACGTTTAGGTTGGCATCTTGTAAATAGAAAGAGCACGAGAAGAACATTATTTTGCGTATTGTAAATAGAAAGTGCACGAGTAGAACATAAATTTGTGTATTCGTTGGTATGATAAAATTTGATAGTCCCATTCGTATTCCTTTCTGCCTAGCTAGATACATGTTAATCGTAGTAAAGATGCTCGAGTATTTTGTTTATCTCGCACAGTGGAAACATAGTGAACACACTGCATGTTGCTAATGTGCAATATGTATGCTACACAGTCAGTGCTACACGTACAGTATCCCTATACTGCCCCACTACTGTGCCTATGGAAAGTAAATATTAATTAAGTTCCATACGTATAGCATCCCGATATTGTCCCTATATCGTGCCTATGGAAACCATATATATCTACTGGTTCCATACCTATACTATGCCTATAGTAAATAGTTTCCATACGGATAACATACGTAGGGAAAGATGTTTTCCATACCTATAATATACGGTTTTCATACGCATGGTATCCCTGGGGAAAAAGCTTTCCGTAGGTGTAGTACACCTGCGGAAAATGCTCTCCATAAGTATAATAACCGTATGGAATATGAATTCCATAGGGCGGGTCACCCTACGGAAAGCGTTTCCATAGGTATACTCCTGATGCTGTTAACGGAATCATACGTATAATATCCGTATGGAATACCTTTCCATAAGTATACAGCACGTATGGAATTGTGTTTCCATAGGTATAGCCATCCTATGGAATAATCTTTCCCAAAGGTGAGCCACCCAGTGGAAAACCTTTCCATAAGTATGTCGGCCGTATGGAAACCTATTTCCCAAAGGACGCTAAGTGTATGGGCCCGTCTTCCGTAGGCATAATGTCCGTATGGAAAGATCTTTCCCAGGGGATACCATACCTGTGGAAAATGTTCCATAGGTATATCGACCGTATGGAAGATTGCTTCCCAAGGGATACTACGCCTATGGAATTCGCTTCCATAGGTACACCGTCCGTATGGAAACAAGTTTCCCAAGGGGTACCATGCCTGGGGAAAAGATTTCCATAGGTATGACCTATTAGGTTCCATAGGGCCAGCATAGGGTTATCATAGGGATGGAACAGATCCGTGTGTTTTCCCACAGGGTTTTCCATACGGCTTTCCATAGGAAGGCTATAGGGATGACATAGGTACGGAAAGCGCTTGATATTCCAGGACTTTCCATTGGGTTTCCATAGGGTATTCCATACGATATTTTCCATACGATTCCTTCCATCCCTATGGAAAACGTTCCATAGGTATGGACGCCACAATCATCCCTATGGAATGCCTTGGAAAACCCTATGGAAAGCACAATCACCCTATGGAATGCCCTGGAAAATAATGAAAACCTTCCCAAGGGTGAGTATAGGGATGGAAACTCAAAATTTTTGTTTTCGAGATAACCTCCGATATCCATTTTCCCTTTTCCATAGGGCTTTTCCATAGGGTTTTCACCCGTTTCCATGCCTATGGAAAGCTTTCCCAAGGGTTGCAGATCTGTAGGGGATTTGGTTAACACGCTATTCGATGAAATTGACATTAGGGTAGATAATTGACATTAGCTGTTTTTGGCGATATTTAGAAAATATATGTGCTGAAAATGTTAATGTTGAAAATAATTTTGCTCGCAGGCCTCCGCAACGGTAAAATTACAAGACACGTACGAAAATGTTTCCAAGACACGGTGAAGCATGCAATTTATTTTCTGTGCTGTAAATGGTAGCGAGCATGACATACAAAAGAAATGAGCAATTGCCATATCAGATTTCTCTAATAATCGTATTTACATTATGTACATCTATTTCTTGCGTCTTAGTCAACTGATTCTATTCACATTTCAACATCGCTACCGTCGTCTTGGTCTTTACACCTCTGGTCAGGTCTGGACCGGTCGGGACAGGTCGGCACTTCCTCATTTCCCTCGTTTTCGCTATTGTCTTCATCGCCTTCGGTTTCTTCCATTTGCCCGTTATCAATTCGTCTTTTCTTGGCTCTTTGCGCAAGCAGTGCCGCCACTATAAGTTGCCCATACTGTTCTTCTGGGATACAACCTTTTGCTTCGTTAGCTGCGATGTTCCACGCTAACAATATCTCTGCACTTTTGAAGGGCTCAGTTGACGGCGTATCGGATGCGTTCTCCCAGAAGGCTCCCGCTTTCCCTGCCAACACCTTTCCGAGTCTTCGCTCCATAGTGTCCGTGTATGTCTTCACTTTCAGGTACTTGTACTTCAACTCCTTCGCGTAGACAATCCGTGCATGCACTCGGACAAGCATCAGGGGGTCCGACCATTCTTTGCCGTTGAGCTTGACACGGAATTGGCATACATCGTTGGCCTTCACGCCCGTGATTTCTCCGAAGCAAACGGCGTAGCTGTTTACGGTCATCTGATCGAACGAAACCTCCCATACCGGGTTGGCCACGTACGCTTCTGCTTTTCTAGCAGCCCGATTCACCGCCTTACGTTTGCCCGTGTACACGGCAATCGGTGCACGTTCTACGCGTTCTTGAATTCGGGCTGGAATTTCTGCTGCTGCTGGCATCTGAGCTTCGGTGCGTCTGAGAGGAGCTTCCAGGGCATGCACCAAAGGGGCATTCAGACGTGCGTGCAATTTGCTCGGCAAAACGAACGGGACATTGGGCTCCTCGAAAATGCCCTCCTCGGTCAGCTTTCGTTGCTTCCTCAACAGCTCCGCCCACCACGCCTCGTGGGTAGGTGTAAACGTCGTACTCAAAATGGTCCGCATCCCGTCCACCAGATCCTCGAGCTTCGTAAGCCCTTCTTTGGAGAAGGCTTTCGGTTTGACAACATCAGGCAGGTTCTCGGGCATACAGTTCAACACCTTGAGGCCCTCCTCTGGTAGCCACTTCTTGTCGGTGGAATACATCTTGTATTGCACGACCACTTCGCCGGCCTCGTTCTTGAACGCTTTGAAGGTCTGCTGCGTGGAGATGCCACAGACGTTCTCGTAGCGACCACCGAACCAGGTCTTCAAATCGTGCACTTTCGCCACCGCGGTCGTGAAGATACCATCCGAGAAACACTCCTTTGCGATTTCCATCATTTCGTCAAGGGTCATCGCAAGCTTGCGTTTTAAGCGCACAGAAAAACGCGAGAACATCTGGTCGATGTTCTCGTGGGTGTGGCCGACGATTAGGAAGTTCACCTTCACCTTCTTGAACGCGCCAGACATAACCAACTAAGAGATATACGCCAAAAGCATAATGCTCTTGTTGGTGCCCACGTTGTCAAGCTGGACGTATAACACTTCCGGCATCGGGTACGGTTCCTCGCCATCCCCTTTACGACGGTGCTCTTGAATTCGAGTGACGTCACGATGCAGCACGTTCAACAGGAAGTTGGCGTCGTCACCGTAATTCGCGTAGTTGAAGTCCATAAACCGGCCAACGTTTTCGATGATGCTGCCCATATTGTGCACGTCCAAGAAGTCCTTTCGGTCCAGATATGATGGCATGCGCCTGAAATGCGGCAGGCGCGTCGTCCATTGGGTCATCCCGTCAATGATGACAGAGGAATATTTCCACCACGTCTTGTTTTCCTTGATGCTCTTAGACATGTTAGATTTTCGGCCGTGTTTGTAGAACTTCTCACGCTCGGCACGCGCTTGGTTAAGGTGCACCTCTCGCATTTTGTCGTATTGACCTGAAAAAAAAAACGTTTTAATATACAAACTTCTAAAACAACGTAAAACAAATGCAAATACTGTATTTTTCAGAATTTAGCTTACCGTGCTGGGATTTAGGTGTGCCCTCCTTCAAGAGTTTGATCGAAGCACATACACTGCACTGCGAAAAACGCTTGCACTTCGGAACTTTGAGCCAAGATTTGAACTCGTCTTTCCAGATTTCGTAGAAGTACGGCAAGGAGACTTCCTTGGATTTGCGGTCGTGAATAGATAAAGAATCGAGATAGTCATCCCAAATCTCTTCTCTTGTCTTCCCCGACGGGAGATGCGTCTCAGGTTTATGAGGCTGAGGTTCGCCCTGTTCTTCCGCATATTTATTCACGAAGGCGACGACATTTGATATTTTGTTGGACAAACGCCGATTTGCCTCACTGCCAGTCAGCCCGTGAATGAAATTTGTTCTTCCAGAGAGAACGCGCTCGCGTACGTCGCAGAAATAGCCTTGGCTTACTTTGTAAACCTTCTCGTAGAAGGCCGAACACACCTGTAAATATACCAGCAAAGTGAATGTTTTCAAAAAGAAGGAAAACCGCTCATTAACCTAATGAGCAGTTTTGGCACACTTTCAGGAATACGAACAAAAAAATATTCTTCAAGGGGATTTGAAACAAAATAAGGAAAACCGCTCATTAACCTAATGAGCAGTTTTGGCACACTTTCAGAAATACGAACAAAAACAATTCTTCAAGGGGGGGTTTTCAAAAAGAAGGAAAACCGCTCATTAACCTAATGAGCAGTTTTGGCACACTTTCAGGAATACGAACAAAAAAATATTCTTCAAGGGGGATTTGAAACAAAAGATGGAAAACCGCTCATTAACCTAATGAGCAGTTTTGGCACACTTTCAGGAATACGGACAAAAAAATATTCTTCAAGGGGAATTTATAAAAAAGAAGGAAAACCGCTCATTAACCTAATGAGCAGTTTTGGCACACTTTCAGGAATACGAACAAAAAAATATTCTTAAAGGGGATTTGAAACAAAAGAAGGAAAACCGCTCATTAACCTAATGAGCAGTTTTGGCACACTTTCGGGAATACGAACAAAAAGATATTCTTCAAGGGGATTTTATAAAAAAGAAGGAAAACCGCTCATTAACCTAATGAGCAGTTTTGGCACACTTTCAGGAATAGAACAAAAAAATATTCTTCAAGGGGATTTTATAAAAAAGAAGGAAAACCGCTCATTAACCTAATGAGCGGTTTTGGCAAACTTACCGGTCTGTCACATATGAAGAACATAAATATGAATCTTGAGTCACTAGTTCTGGTCCCGCTCTTCATAAGATCTCTTATCATCCATTCTTTACGATCTTTTTGAGACAAGTTCCAAAACATTTCGCGTTGAGCAGCTAAAGCTGATGTGTGAACCATTAATGAGCAAAACGATTTGCAATTGCACTGATAAGTTGCAATAGTTTCCATGTCTGATTGTGACAGGTTTCGTTCTTTGATTGATATTTGACTCTTAACTTTGGGTTTTCTTTTTACTGATGTGTAAACTGCTCGCTCTTTTCCGACCTTAGTTGTTTTCCCATTCAGCACACTTTCACTCTTTTCGTCACCCACGGAGTGCGAACTAAAGCTTGCTTCAAGGCTTTGCGTTATCTCATTGAAGTCAACACTTGTGATCTTTCGCGAACTAGACTCTTGCGTGTTTATTGTGTCATCAGAGTCCGATGAGCGCTGAGTCGCGCGAGAGTCGCTAGTATTTTGCAAGTTTGTAGTCATTGGAGTTTCTGCGCTTTTCGAGTGCATTGGCGTTTCAACGCACGGAAAGCATAATATCTCATCGTCGCAAACTGTTTTGTATAGCGATGAGCGAGGAGCGTTAACTGGCGATGAGCGAAATACGTCTGTTTCCATTTCTATGATATCGTCTTCCTTCTGGGTGTAGTATATTGCAGGCTGTGAAAGGTCAATAACTTCCTCGATAGCTTCGTCAGCTATTCGCCAGAACGGCCCCATCAGAAAAATAGTTCAAAAATCTTATGAAGCCGATTTCCGTGAAATGAAAACGACGAGAGTTCATTCCGAGTTTCGTCAGGGGCGACAGCCGATGACTTTGAATTTGAATATTACGGTCGGTCATATTAAATTCATCGGATCGATCGACCAAACTTTGTCCAATAACATCACTCTGTACTCAAGTTCCCGGATCGAGTGCAGATGTCATCAATCGAAATCGAGATCTTGAATGCAGATTCGAGTTCTTTGTCGCGTTCGGCCCGTCCAATAAAATACTTCGATTCGCAATTCTCAGATTTTGATGACGAGAGAACAAAACTTATTGAAACTCAATAAACTCGACCAGTCTTCCTCACAATCCAAAACCTACTTTGCATAACACCGCTTACAGCTCATCGCCCTTTTTCTTTTACTTTTTCGTGAGTTAAAATAATGGCAACTGCGGATCGATTTCGCGCATTGTTGAGCGCAGGAAACATACTACAGCTACCCAACAAGCAGTGGTCAGTTGAGCGCGTAGCTTCTTTAGACGGCCATTGGCTGCGAGTATATGTTTTTCTCGCAACAGCCGATGGCGGTACAGTTCAGAAAAGTATGCCTCTTTTGCCAGCAAACGCAGATGAGAACCTTCGTATCTCTTTCGCTGGCGCTGCGTCAACCGCCAACGGCAATACCCCGTTGTACGTGCTGGCAACGGGCGAACGCCCGCATGAGTATAGCGCTGTCCGTCTTGACGCTGAAAATATGCTGATTAGCAGCGTGGCGCCTACTTACACAGCGCGCAAGAACAGGCTGGATGAGCTGGTTACACGCTCATCGTCCAAAGTTCCTGCTGCTGCTTACAGTTCTTTTCTGAATGAAATGTGGCGAAATTCCGAGAACCCAGACTTCTGGAAGTCTGCTGAGATATCTGGTGAAGAGTACAGTCTCTTGGACGAATCAATCGATACGGAGATGGGTGGCACCGGAGTACTTCCAACCGCGGTAAGTTCAAAGATTTTTAAAAATCCTGTGTTATTTTCTTTAATTATTTGTCATTTCTATAATTATTAGTGTGTCTTAAAAAACTTGAACAAAAAGCCTCATTAGCCTAATGAGCAGTTTTGCAACCTTTCTGCCCTTTACGATTTTTTTTACAGTTAGTATGATACCTACTGTCATCATATGACATGTGTGACTGTTTTACCCGATAAATTCGATGACTGACCCAAACTTGAACAAAAAGCCTCATTAGCCTAATGAGCAGTTTTGCAAACTTTCTTGCCTTTAGGATTTCTTTTACAGTTAGTATGATACCTACTGTCATTATATGACATGTGTGACTGTTTTACCCGATAAATTCGATGACTTACCAAAACTTGAACAAAAAGCCTCATTAGCCTAATGAGCAGTTTTGCAAACTTTCTGGCCTTTAGGATTTTTTTACAGTTAGTATGATACCTACTGTCATTATATGACATGTGTGACTGTTTTACCCGAGAAATTCGATGACTGACCCAAACTTGAACAAAAAGCCTCATTAGCCTAATGAGCAGTTTTGCAAACTTTCTGGCCTTTAGGATTTTTTTTACAGTTAGTATGATACCTACTGTCATTATATGACATGTGTGACTGTTTTACCCGATAAATTCGATGACTGACCAAACCTTTAACAAAAAGCCTCATTAGCCTAATGAGCAGTTTTGCAAACTTTCTGGCCTTTAGGATTTTTTTTACAGTTAGTATGATACCTACTGTCATCATATGACATATGTGACTGTTTTACCCGAGAAATTCGATGACTGACCCAAACTTGAACAAAAAGCCTCATTAGCCTAATGAGCAGTTTTGCAACCTTTCTGGCCTTTACGATTTTTTTTACAGTTTGTATGATAACTACTGTCATTATATGACATGTGTGACTGTTTTACCCGAGAAATTCGATGACTGACCCAAACTTAAACAAAAAGCCTCATTAGCCTAATGAGCAGTTTTGCAACCTTTCTGGCCTTTACGATTTTTTTTACAGTTAGTATGATACCTACTGTCATCATATGACATGTGTGACTGTTTTACCCGAGAAATTCGATGACTGACCCAAACTTGAACAAAAAGCCTCATTAGCCTAATGAGCAGTTTTGCAAACTTTCTGGCCTTTACGATTTTTTTTACAGTTAGTATGATACCTACTGTCATCATATGACATGTGTGACTGTTTTACCCGAGAAATTCGATGACTGACCCAAACCTGAACAAAAAGCCTCATTAGCCTAATGAGCAGTTTTGCAAACTTTCTGGCCTTTACGATTTTTTTTACAGTTAGTATGATACCTACTGTCATCATATGACATGTGTGACTGTTTTACCCGAGAAATTCGATGACTGACCCAAACTTGAACAAAAAGCCTCATTAGCCTAATGAGCAGTTTTGCAACCTTTCTGGCCTTTACGATTTTTTTTACAGTTAGTATGATACCTACTGTCATCATATGACATGTGTGACTGTTTTACCCGAGAAATTCGATGACTGACCAAAAGGTCTCATTAGCTTAATGAGCAGTTTTTCTTTTTTTTCCTTTACTGCAGGATTCTGGCACAACCGACTTTAATTCACCAGTAAAGCTTCCCAATGGCTGGACCGCATGCTTCACACAATCTGCTGTTCTGAAGGCAAACAAAGATCGTTTCGGGAAGTCCTCGGTGTCAGCACACCAGTGTCTCTGTATAAATTGTGGTAAACAAGGAGAAAAGCGGTGTGGCGGCTGTCACCAAGCAGTATACTGTTCCCATGATTGTGCGAAGCAGCACTGGAAGTCGAGCCATCGACAGGAATGTAGTAAATCAAAACTAAAGAAGTAGGCATACAATTACATTGACAACCGTAATTGATCAAGACCGATGTTAAATAAAATATGTACCATTAGCTTGTAATGTAAAATATGTCTCATTAGCTTAATGAGCAGTTGTGCAAAGTTTCTAACCTTTGTGATTTCCCCTTAACAGTTTTATAATGAATATGAGTGTTGTTTCGAATTGCTCATTAACCTAACGAGGTGTTATCTGTTAGTGACTAACTTTGTACTTTTATATTACAATATAGGTACCGTTGACACCTGCAGCAGAAAGCGATCTGGCTGCTAGTCGTGGTCCGGGCGGCTCATTGTTAGCTTACGGGCCTGGAGAGACAGCGAATGAAGGCGGCCAAAGAACAGAATGCCGAGCAAGCAGCGCAGAACTGGCAGTCCTTGCTCTCTTTGCCGAAACAGCGGCGTTCAGTAGCTCATTCTAATACGATTCGGTATCAGATTGAGTATAACCACCGGTACCCCAGAGTCGTTGACGCCAAAGACGTCAAGGGGTGTACCTTCAACATACCTATCCAGTACATTATACAGGCTGAGGACTACGAGCGCATCAGGGATGAGGACCGTGCGCAAGTCATGAACTTGAAAGAGAGCATGGCTTGGAACCCACACGGTTTTCAGAACACGTCCCTAGTGTACGTTATATGGGCGGACTCTGGGGAGCACCTCACAACCGCGGAGGACTTTGACCCCAGTAAGGTGTGGGAAGGCGTATATCGTTTCGTGTGCTTCGGGCACCAACATAGCCTCACCGCTCGGCGGGAGCTTCACGCTGAACAACCAGATAACGAAGCTTTTCAGCAGATCGAGTGCAAATTGTATTTTAATCTACAGTCTGACATGGTCCGATTTTTGGCTGACGAGCAGAACACCGTCGACCAGAACGTGAAGGGCAAGTCGCACCAGCAACTCATAAAATCCATGCGAACGGGCATGCAGGTGATTTCTGAGAAAACAATGTAACTTATCCATCTTTGTCACTTAAAGCTCTTACTTACTTAAAGCAAAAGAATGTTACTGACCGTAATTTCTCGGCAAACCATGCAGGCATCGAAGGGCCCTCTCCACAAACTCTATTGGCATTGTGGCATCACCGACTGGGACGTTCAGGCCCAAGACTGGACGGAGGACGGCCTGGTGAAGCAGTTGGAAAAGCACGATCCCAAGACTTTCAAGCTTCCAAGGAAGAATAGGAAGCATATCTACGAGAAGCTGTCGAAGGGGGACTGGGCCAATGTGAACGATTGGGAGCTTTTCGGGGGAGACGTTGAAAGTGGCAAATGGTTCCCGGTCTGGTACTTTTTGACATCGGCTCAGCAGTTTCAGATTAAGGCGGAGGTGTTGCAAATGAATCACATCTCCTACGCCAACGACTACGCAACGAATTGGTCGATGGCTACAGTGCGTCAGGACACTTGGGACCAGATTGTTAGAATCATGCATGCGTACGGCGCGGGTATTCTGAAGGGGCAGACTAAGACCCCCACCAAGGGGTCGAGTAAGAAACGCAAGACCTGGACTCCGGAGAGTGAGATCGTTGACATGACTACCGAGACGTCTGGGGCGGAGGAGGCGTTGAAGGATGTAGGTGTCGACCTCAAGAAGAAGAAGTCGGGTGGCAAGGCCAGGTCTAGGCGTGTTCCTTGAAGCGCCGGTAACACGTTGAGTGTCGGTCAGCCGGCACAGCCTTTGCAGCAGGCGATCGTGAAGGAGAGCGAGAAGAAGGAGTTGAACATGTCCTTTTTCCAGACGATGCTCGGGTTTCACTCGGACGTGGAGGTTGATTACTTGAACGGCGTGCTGAAGAAAATCCTGACCACTGAGATCACCATCGCAGAGGCGATTGACACCCTGAAGAGGTTCAAGGCCCAACGCAACGTTCAGGCCTGGATCGTGTCGCAATCTGGGGTGGAGAATTGGACTGCTTTTGAGAAGAAATACGGTGAGACTTGGGCTTGCCAGGAGGCCATCGAGCGATGCATCAAGGCGGTGAAACAAGGTAAAACTGGGCGAGGGGGAGTCAGCTCACGGTTCCCAAGGCCATCGTCCAATTCGTCGCAGACTGCAACACGTGGCTTTCCCGGTGTCAGGCCGGAGAGGGAGACCTCGGGCGGCTGCCCGTCAACTACGTCCCCAATACAGTTAAGGTGTGCGTTCTTTCAACATTCTTTGTTGTAATAGTCGTGCTCCTCATGTAGTTGCATGTTTTATTGCGCTAGCAATTTTGGGTCATTCAAATATTAACAAGCGGTTTGCGGTATAATAATAGGTGGCACTTCCCTCCCCCCTTGTGGAGGATGGTAAGGAGGCACAGTTTGAGAAAGAGTTCGAGTGGAAGACGGTTCAAACCGGCTACATGATCTACAAAGACGAGTTGACGAAACTCGAGTCTGTCCCGAAGATGAATTACGTGGGGACAATACTGGACGTTATTTACGACTTCGATACGGAGGTGTCAGAGCACGCGTTATCCGATCCCGACCTGATCAAGTTCATAGATGCCTTTGCGGCGCTCACCACCTCGCCGGACTGGACAATATTGATATTTTGTGGGTTTGCTCAGCAGACTGGGTTCCTGAAGATCCTGGAGAGCAAATGCAACGGTGGGGCCCAGCGCATATGGTGGCGCAAGGAGAACCAGGATGTAGGTGCCAACAAAGCCATCCGGTACAATGTCCTCGAAGCGGCTGTCATCGGGTTCCAAATGGCGGACCAGGAGTCCGGGGAAAAATCCACTCGCAAAGCATGGATGTGCGACTTCGACTTCTCGACGAAGGATGCGGAGGCGGACTCGAGGGCGAATGTGTTGGAGGGGTATTCTGTCGTCAAGCAACCCTTCCGAGACGATGGGGAAGTGGTATGCGCTCACCAGAAGCCCCAGCACCTGCTAACTAATGAACCTCATCAACTGCCACATGATGGGACCCGCACCTTTCGCCCGGTTAAACAACGATTCGTCACCCAACTGGATCTTGGATGCAGGGTGTGGGGTCGCGACGGCCACAATGGCAGCTCTCCGGTGCGGCTTGAACGCTGTCGCGTTCGACTCCGACCAAGACATGGTGAATGCAGCCAGTCAGCGGATTGGGAACATTAACGACGAGCCTAACGGCGATACGGAATGCATGTCACTCGAGGAAACGGCGAAGCTCAAAGAGGAAGCACGCATAGAGGAGGAAAACCTCAAAAGGGCGAAAGAAATCGCCGACTGCGCTAAGGACATGAACGAGTCGGATGATGAGGACGGTGAAGAACCCGCTAAAGATCGACCCGCTGAAGCCGGCACGGATTCTGATCAATCCGAGGCAAGAGAAGGAGAGGAAGGAGAAGGTGGAGATGAAGAGGAAGAAGAAGAGGCAGGAGAAGGCGCACCAGGAGACAGCGATACCCCCGCACCTGCCGGAGACACACCAGCCGAGTAAATAGTGCACGCCGTGCCAAATGCCTGTCTTGAACCTGGAATGAACGCAGATACCGCGTAGATTGTGGTCGCAGTGCTAACAGCTAGCCCTGAACATTAATAAAACACATGTACAAAATGAAATTAGTCACCGCATCATATTTTGTATCGTGTTCACCACATTGAATGCTTGCATGTGCTTGTGAATGTATTATAAGCACTCATACGTACGTATCCGAGCAGATACCGCGTAGACTGTGGTCGCAGTGCTAACAGCTAGTCCCGAACATTAATAAAACACATGTACAAAATGAAATTAGTCACCGCATCATATTTTGTATCGTGTTTACCACATTGAATGCTTGCATGTGCTTGTGAATTTATTATAAGCACTCATACGTACGTATCTATTAGCCTCACCGGCACCCGCGTTGATACGTGCGTCTCGCGTCTCGTCGGAAAATACGTTATTTTCGTACGCCTTGGAATTATTTAGCTATCTATAATTAAATTGAAAAATGACATTCCATAATGTCGTTTTCATCGAATAGCGTGTTGGTTTCGGGTACCTGCGGAACGCCGAAATCCCGGCCTATGCGTGCGTGCGTATGCGTGCCAATAGAAGGGGCAACGCGCGCACCTTAAAAGATTGTCGTTGGGCTGAAATCCTCCACGCCAACGCGGTCCCAAGAGTACCTGGAACCCTCAAACACACCCACCGCCGCGCAACGCAAGCAAAAGAACAGGCATTCTCGGTTTCGTAGAAAGGTCTACGCTAGCTAATCACGCGAGGTAAGGTGGCATCTGATTTGTGCAAAAAAAAAACAGGGAAGCAACGTGAAAACACGGACTAATTACCATTTTGTGGGAGTCTACACCCTTTGCTTTCCTCTTCTTTACGGTTTCGGACTTATCTATTATCTACTTATTAAACGACCGCACGAGGTATGGTTTCGGTTGGTCCACTATTCGGAATTCGGTTTTGTAATTCTTCTTAGTATGCTTTTGCTTTCAGTGCATGCTTTCAATACACAATATACAGCAGTTACGGCTTTTTACTTTTATGTTACACTTATTCAGTTCAGTTCTCATCATCGAAACTGGTTACACTTAGAGTTCTTATACATTCAGGAACCCTTTCCGTAACTCAACTGTACTGAGTACTCCGTACAACAGGCTAGGCACCTCACATCAACATCATTGTGATCGGTCCTACTGTACTCCGTACTGAGTACTCTTGCGTTTTGTACTTAGCCGTTTTTCTTGCTCTTGTGCTTGCCTCCTAGCACACTAGTCGCCTTTCGCAATTCGTGTTCTTGTGGCGGTCTTCCACTCTTCGGTTCTAAGGCATCGAGCTTCGAGCATGGATCAGGATGAGGATCCGTTCTTGGGGTAAAGCCTTGGCCGTAGACCTAAATGACGAACAATCAGGCGCAGGCGAGCCATCGTGCGACACGGGTAGCGACAGTGACGCGGAGCCGGTTGCTTCAGGTTTTTGACCCATCCTACGTTGCTGAACATGCAGCAACAATCGATGCAGCTTGGGTACAACAACTTTCAAAGATTGTACCTTTAGCACAGTGTGATGAGTGAGAGGGCACTCTTGTCGGCAAGCTTGAGCGCCAGCTGCCACAATATCTTTCTGCGGTCAAAGGTTTCACTGTGAACCATGCGGATGTCCCAGAGTTCACTGATATGAGCAGGTTTTGCAGTGGTGGAGGAATCATGGGGAAGGTTTTGACAATTGGAAAGCTGCTGCTCGCATAATGTTTGCATATTCAACTTCCTCTGCACCTTCCGAGCGAATTTTTTCCTTGATGAAAACTATGTTTGGGGACCAACCGAGGCAACTGCATTAGCTTATATTTTGCAAGGCTCACTCATGTTGATGCCTCCCATAAGCGTGTGTAATCTGATTTAAAGATAATATAATCAGCATGGCCACACTTGTGAAGTTGTGATTGTGTGAACACAGAATGTTAAAAATGCATACGTACTGCATGAGCACTACGTAGAGCATGAGGATGCTGAAGTGGTACTGCAAACCGACAGTCAAACACTGCAGGCACTGCATTAAGCCTTCGTATAGAAACGAAATATTTGCGAAATTCCGGTATGTTATATATGCCTGCCAAATTCGTGCGAAAAATACACGAAAAATAGGGGACTTTGCGCGAAAAAAGAAAAAGAAAAATGGGCAAAAAGAAACAAAAAACGTGCTCAGGGCGAAATACAATGGAAGCTCCATTATCTTCAATTGCAGAACACATACACAATTTTGCATGAAGTTATCTGCTGATGCTGATGCTATCCTAATTTGTGTTTCCCTCTCATACTGATCATCCCATTGCTGACATCACAGAGAAGTTCATTGAACGATGATCATACTGCATCTCGTCATTTTGCTTATATGTTGAGTCCGAGGCCGGATGGCTGGACCAATGGTTCAGATTTGAATTTCCCCAGAAAGGAAGTTTTCCTCTTGATCTCACGGTATAATTCCTCGGCTTCACTTCCCTTCCCATAGTCATCCAGCACGTGAGCGAGGTTCAGGATGGATGCCTTCGTAGAAGGGTGGTCGTTCCCAAACTGCAGTCGCTGTTCAGTCATCACCTCCCTGTACAGCACCTCTGCCTCACCTAGACTGCCTTGCTTGGCCATCAAACCTGCGAGATTCGACATCGAGTGGAGAGTGGAGACATGGTTGTCTCCAAGCTGGGCGCGCTTGCCCTTCATCGCCATGCGGTATAATTTTTCCGCTTCACGCATCTCACCTCGTGCACATAGGATGCCTGCCAGGTTATTCATCACTGAGAGGGTATCCTGGTGGTTGGCGCCCAGCTCCGTGCACCTTCCATCCAGCACTTCACGAAACAGCAATTCCGCCTCCTCGAGTCTTTCCTGTGTAGCTAGCAGGGTGGCAAGCTTGCTGATCAGCTTGAGATAACACGGGACATCCCTGCTCGGGCTCATGCGCATGATCCCCGCAGCCTCGCGGTATAGCGCCTCTGCCTCACTGAGCTTATCCTCCTGTCCCTTCACCAGGTCAGCAAGATCTCGAATTGATGCGAGGGTGTCCTCGTGCTTATCTCCAAGCCTACCGCGCCGCCCCTGCAGCGCCTGTCGGTGCAGGGCTTCTGCCTCAACTGGCTTACCCAGTTCAACGAGCACGCCTGCGAGGGTGCTCATGCAGGTGAAGCTATCTGGGTGGTCGCGATTGGTCGCCTGCAGCCCTTCGAGGGCGGTGCGATACATCTTCTGCGCCTCCTGCAGCTTGCCTTGTTCCTTGAGCGCCTTGGCAGCGCACAGGTTCGACGCGAGCGTGTCTGGGTGGCTCAGCCCGAGCTTCAGGCGCCGGGCCTGCAGCACTTCCAGGAACAGCGCCTCTGCTTCGACCAGCTCGCTGCGATCCATGAGCACGCTTGCCAGTGCGTGGATGGATCCGAGAGTGGACAGGTGGTCATCCCCCAGCTTTGTGCGCATCGTCGGTATCACTTCACGATACAACGCCTCCGCCTCAGACAGCTTCCCCTGGTCATGCAGGGCCCCGGCAAGTTGGCGGACAGCCTCCAGGGCCTGTGGGTCGCTTGAGCCATCCAGTGAGCATGCTTGGCGGTACAGCGCCTCAGCCTCCGCCAGCCGGCCTTGGTCATGGAGCACAACCGCCAACCCGCTGATAGTCGCAAAGGTGGAATGGCCGGCCTTCGACTTGGTGTTCCAGCCCGCCAGCGCCTTGCGGAAGAGCGCCTCCGCGTCCCACAGCCGGCCCTGGGCAACGACCTCGTCCACTTCCAGCTTGGCCTGCTGCCGAAGGTGCTCGGCCAGGCTATGGAGCGAGGCAAGCGTGTCCAGATGGCAGTCGCCGAACTTCGAACGCCGGCGCATGAGGGCTTCCCTGAACAGCGCTTCTGCCTCGTCCATTTGCCCCTGCACATGACACGCAGCACGTCCGGCAAAGGCCACTCAACTCAAATTGATTTTTGAGCTTTGCGCTGATGCATCGTGACAGACATAATGGTACACACGGACCCAAAATGCACACGATGACCTAAAAAAATTATGACACGCAATCCTAGGATAGACCCCTGCAGCGCGCCAAGCACCAGGGCGGAAATAAACCAAAGGCGCAAGCATGGCATAGACCCCAGGAGGCCAGGCAT